>JBBBZN010000119.1:0-41035 GCA_037974915.1 Ceratobasidium theobromae | reverse complement strand
TCATAACAATTAGGCAGCTGCCCTTTTTGGTAATTACCTACCATTTTTGTCTCATTTTTTATTTTTCACAAAGTTACAAAAATGGTAGGTAATTACCAAAAAGGGCAGCTGCCTAATTAGGCCACCAGTTTGGAGCACTTCAAACTGGTTAAAATCTCTCCAGATAATTTTGACCCATTGAAACTTCTTGGGAAATTTTGACAGATTTAAATTTCCCCAAATATTCAAACATGTATACACTGATGTCTACCAGTGTAAACAGTTACAAACTGGTTGGGACTCAGGAAGGTTTTTGCTGGTGTAATCACAGGGGGATGGTTATTTTGCCTCAACTCCTAAAGTGGCAAATTTGCCAGCCCATGTCCAACAGAAGCAAATTAGACCAAATTAAACTCAAATGCTAATTTTCCCCCACATTTTTTCCTGACATGGCCAATCATAGGGTGGGTATTATACCATACCACTCCGTGTAATGGACATCATCTGTTGCTCAATTCACGCGGATTAACCATGGAGTGGTCACATGACTTGACTTGGCACGTGACTTGGAACCCCACGTTCCCCTTGGTCTCGACCATGAGGTTCTCGGTCTCGCGTTCTCCCTCTCCAGCCCGGCGGTGAGTCGCAATCCATTCGGAATTAACTGCTTTATTTATCTGATTATTTGGCTATTAGGACGACCAGGCGCACGACAAACGGCTACAGCATCCATAATGTTTCTGACGAATCTGGTGACGAATCTAGTTCGGTGTCGGATGAGGACGAGAGGAATGAACTCGTTGAGCCTGTATTGACATTCTCGCATGCTGGTCGAGATACATCGTTGTGAGTCTCGAGGTCTCGGCTCCTATTCTGCCGAGATTCCTAGACAACTAAGCCTGATGTTTATCCT
Source organism: Ceratobasidium theobromae (assembly GCA_037974915.1). Taxonomy (NCBI): domain Eukaryota; kingdom Fungi; phylum Basidiomycota; class Agaricomycetes; order Cantharellales; family Ceratobasidiaceae; genus Ceratobasidium; species Ceratobasidium theobromae. Next base: position 40,143 of record JBBBZN010000119.1, on the reverse strand, counting down.
AGGACACTTTCTCGCGCACTGTCACGTTCAAACCCCGAACGAACAGTTGATGCGTTTCTGGCAGCTGTCCAGTTGAGGGCTCGTGTTGACCCGGTCGAGGAGTATCAGAATGCGGAGCGTGCAGCTATCAAGGTGCGTCTTGTGCCCTGACTTTTTTGTTTGACCGGTCTTACTCTCCCGATGTTAGAACGCCAATCCGCTTCCTTCGACACACCTCCTCGCGCAAGCCCAGGCATTACAACAATCTCATGAGGCGCTGCAAGCAAAACGAAATGCAGAGGAGATGGCAATGGTGTTGCATTCGTTGGCGCAGCTTGATGTCAGACGTGCAAGCGTGGAGGAGGAGAGGATACGGAGAACGCGAGAAGGCGTTAAAGGGATGTGGGAAGGGATCGAGGGTGCGATTCGTCGAGACGAGGAAAAGAAGAGGCAGGAGGAGGAGCGCAAACGATTGGACGCGGAGAAGAAACGACAAGAGGAAGAGAAGAAACGCCTGGAAGAAGAAAGAAAGCGACAAGAGGAGCAACGAAAGAAACAGGCCGAAGAGGAGCGCATACGCAAAGAAAAGGAGGAAGAAACTAAGCGCAAGGAGGAGGAAGCACGGGCGAAAAAAGCGGCGCAGGAGGCAGAGGACAAGGCCAAGCAGGAGAAGGAGGCTGCTGTCAAAGCGGAGGAAAAGGCGAAGCAGGATAAGGCCAAAGCGGTGTCAGCAGCGCGGTCAGCGATGCAAGAGTGGGAGAACGCGTGGACCGAGCGCAAGGTTGGTGGTCCACATATATTAACCCGTGCTGACACCATGCCAGGCTCTCAAAGGCGTGGCCAAGGCGCTGGAGGAGAATACTGAACTGCGGTCGGTGGCTGGACGACTACGTCGCAAACTACGCACTCGCGTAGGGCAAGTGACCAATTCTCAAGCCGAGCTAAACAAACTAGTGCGTCGGCTGATCAAAACCTCACTCAAACTAATCTAATGGCAGGCCGATGCAATTCACGAAATCCTCTCGCCTAACCCTGCACACCCCCCTCCTGTCTATACCTCACTCTTGTCGGCATTTTCCAAATATTTGTTGCTACAAGCCGAGACGGAAGTGACAGCCAAACTCCCGACCGCCTACCCTCTTGCACGATTAGTGTGGGCTGTAGTTGCACGAGGACATGAGCGCCTCTTAGATGTGTTTTGGGCTCGGTTTGTAGGAAGGACAGGGGGATGGGGCGTTGGTGTACATCTAACGCGCAAGGCAAGCCCATTGAAAATAAGTGTCACCCCATATTGACATTCTAGTAGCCTGGAATGAGCGACACGGAATGGCGCAAAACCATTGGTCTCGAACTTGAAGGCAAAAACGACCCCGACGACAAGCCACCAACTATAGAAACGAGCTCCCAGTACACAGATCGAATTGTGGGCCAACTGGCGCTCTACGCAGCATTGTTGCAGACTTGGCCGCTGCCGGCGCCGCTCAAGCCCGAGTCGATATCTGCCCCGTTTAGGCTCCCACGGATGTGGACGTGGTTGGCAAGAGTACTCAACTCTCCTGAAATGCTTGGGTCGTCGTCGGCGCCCCAGTGTTTGGGAGTTGTATTGGAGGTTGCTGGCGATCGACTATTCGAGGTCTACGAGGGACAGTTTGCCAAGTTGATGAAGGCAGTGGGTGAGGTGGTGACCAAGGGCGTAGGCGGCGAGGGCGAGACGGGTGCACGGGTGCGTCTGGGACTCATGGTAGAGCGCTGGCAGCGGGAGGGCAAGTTTGGACTGGATGGGAGGAACATTGAACGTTAGAGTGTAGATATGTATGTTATTTGCAATTCATTATCACGGTTGATCCGGTTTGGATCCGTGTTTCCGCTGTCCACTAACTGATCGACGACCGCAAGCCGCGACTAGCCAATGTGAGTGACTCTGGGCAAGAATCTTGAAAAACGAGGGATATTGGGGCAGGATTGGGAGGGTGCGGTGGAATGGGAGGGCGTGATATTGGAACATTGGCGTGGATGGGTTGGCTGAACTCGGATGGACAAATGCTGATAACTATTTTGGCGCGATAAATTCAACAGATGGTGAGTCTATAATACCTTTCTACAGGAGTATACTAACCTGGTGGGGTAGAAAGTAGAGATTGATTCGTTTTCGGGTCGCAAGATCTATCCCTCCAAGGGAAAGCTGTTTGTGCGCAGTGACTCCAAGGTACGCTGCAAATGCATGGTGGAAATGAGCTAAGCCGGCCACAGGTGTTTCGCTTCTCAACATCCAAGTCGTCTTCGCTATTCCTGCAGCGCAAGAACCCGCGCAAGATTGCCTGGACAGTAGTCTACCGACGCATGCACAAAAAGGCGAGTGAATAACCATATAATTAGCTGGAAACTCACTTCCTACAGGGTCTTGCCGAGGAGACAGTCAAGAAACGGTCGCGCAAGACGGTCAAGCACCAACGTGGTATTGTAGGCGCAGACTTGGCTGCCATTACTGCCAAGCGCAACCGGACTGCCGCAGATCGAGCAAAGGAGCATGCAACCGCGATTGCAAAGGCTAAGGCAGACAAGAAGAAAAAAGAAGATGCAAAGGTAAAGGCCGCGGCCAAGGTGGGTGTGGATTAATACCTTGAAACTTGGGCTAATGGGATTATAGCCGGCTGGACGGACACCGGCTGCTGCGCCAAAGGTATCCAAGCAACAGATGAAGGGCGGCAAGGGTGGTCGATGAGCTCTCGAGTACTATGTATTATCACATATGCATGTTCTGTTCACTGTATGCATGAATTGGCGCCGATACATGATTGTGCGCCTTGCAAGTTATTAGCACTTGCGCGCAACTTTATCGAGCTATATGCGGCTGTAATGTTGTTTAGATAAGTAGTAGGCTGGTCTTATCGCTTGAACCTCACAAGGTGGGGATGGCAGCCAGGGGATTCAGCGGTTGGAGATAAGCGTTAGCCTGGGAACACGAGGGTGAAGTGCGAACATCAATAGACGGATTGACGGCTGGGAAATGGTATGGATTTGCCGATAGGGATTCAACTGTAGTTTTCCAAATCTGGCATTTTGATTGTATGCAAATAAGCGCCTCCACGTGATCTCCCGTTCTGTTTCCGAAGTCCGATGGATCTTCGTTCTGAGTCCTGACACCATCAACAAAAATTACAATGCTTGCACGACGGCTAGCATCCGGGTGCGCGTCGAATGCACTGCGAATAAGACATGTTAGACATCTTACTCAGGGTGTGAACCCGGGTGTTACAGACCGGGTAAGTTCATTGTATGCAGATTGAATATCTCCTAATGCTCTTTTTAGGAAACAATTACCCGCCTGCTCTACTCGATTGGCACAAAGCGCGAAGTCGAGCGCTATTTGCGGATCTTTAGCGCCTCTTCAAACCCCACTCACCCCGCCAAATTTGCCGTGATCAAGGTTGGGGGTGCCGTGCTCGAGCAGATTGACGAACTCGCACTTAGTCTCAGTTTCCTCTCGCGAGTGGGCCTCTATCCAGTCATCCTCCATGGTGCAGGGCCACAGCTCAACGACATTCTCGAGTCTGCGGGAGTCGTTCCAGACTACATCGAGGGCATTCGCATCACAGGTGCGAATGGCTATTTTGTCTCAAATGAAGCTGACATTATGCAGATGCCAAGACACTTGGAATCGCCCGCCGTGTCTTTCTCGAGGAAAACATGAAGCTTGTCAATGCACTTGAGAGACTTGGTGCCCGTGCCAGGCCTATTACCAGCGGAGTGTTCACCGCTGACTACCTCGATAAGCCAAAGTACGGTCTCGTTGGCAAGATTACTCGCGTAGATAAGCGCCCGCTCGAGGCTTCTATCCGCGCTGGTGCGCTGCCCATCTTGACAAGTCTCGCGGAGAGTCCCGAGGGCCAGATTCTCAACGTCAACGCTGACGTTGCGGCCGGGGAACTCGCCAAAGAGCTCGAGCCCCTCAAAATCGTCTATCTCAACGACAAGGGTGGTTTGTTCCACGGTGTAACAGGGGAGAAGCTCGACGTGATCAATTTGGACGAGGCAAGTCCGAACCCACGTCCACGCATATTGACTAATCTTCTAGTAGGAATATGACGACCTCATGAAGCAACCCTGGGTCAAATTCGGCACAAAGCTTAAACTTCGTGAATTCAAGGAGCTCCTTGACCATCTTCCTCGCTCCTCCAGCGTTGCCATCATCTCGGCTGGTTCGCTCCAGAAAGAGTTGTTCACTGATTCGGGAGCCGGGACCCTCATTCGTCGTGGCTATAAACTCTTCAAGGCCAAGTCACTTGAGGAAGTCGGTGCGGATCGTCTGCGTCAGGTCATTCATGACCGTGATCCCGATATCATTGCCGGCTACCAATCCGTCGCAGGTGTCTTGTCTGATCTGAAAAAGGCTCCCTATACCATCTACGGCGACGAACCATTCGACTGCGTCGCCATTGTTCAACATCCCGACGGCGAGACACCTGTGATGACCAAGCTGTTGCCGTCCAAGAACGGGATCCTTAATAATATCACTGATAATGTGTTCAACGCCATTCGCAAGGACCACAGGCGACTATTCTGGACTGCCCGTGCGGACGACGAGAACCGGTCGTGGCATTTCGAGCGAGCTGATGGGAGCTTTACACGTCAGGGCCGGAGCTTGTTCTGGTACGGTGTCGGCGACGTGAACGAGGTCGAGCGGATCATCCACGGGTTCGAAGAGACAGGCCGGATCGAGCGGGCATACTTGCCAGTTGGCCCAGGTCTGCCTCCCCATCGAGCTTCGACCCCGACCGGCACCCGACCGTTTTCGACTCTTGCTCGACGAAGAATTGTGCCCGGTACGACCAAGTTTGTGAGCCCGTCGAGGGGATATGCGACTGTTTCAGGCGAGAAAAAGGTTGCGCTGATTGGTGCGCGGGGGTTTACTGGTCAGGCGCTCGTTTCGCTCTTGTCTAACCACCCGAGCCTCACGCTCTCGCACGTTTCGTCGCGCGAACTCGCCGGGCACAAGTTGCCGGGGTATTCCAAGGCCGATGTGTCCTATTCGAACTTGAGTGAGACGGATGTTGAGCGGATGGCTAAAGATGGCGAGGTCGATGCGTTTGTGATGGCCCTTCCAAACGGAGCGTGCAAACGATTTGTAGACGCGGTTGACAAGGGCGACAAGGAGGGTGGCAGGAACACGGTAGTTGTAGACCTGAGCGCAGATTACAGGTTCGAAGGTTCGAGCGGGTGGGTGTATGGTTTGCCGGGTGCGTCCGTGTAACAAAATGTGTACGAATGATTGAATTTATGCGCTGCGTGAAGAGTTGTATGGACGAGACAAGTTGAGGTCTGCCAAGCGGATATCGAACCCTGGATGTTATGCGACTTCGACCCAGCTTTTGCTTGCTCCTTTGTTGCCGCATCTTGCTCCGCACACTGTTCCGACGGTGTTTGGCGTGTCTGGCTATTCGGGCGCTGGGACCCAGTCGGGTCAAAAAGATCCAGCCAAGCCGATTCCTAAGATTTCTGGGGAGAGTCTCAAGGGTGGGATCAAGCCGTATGCGCTGACGGACCACATCCACGAGCGTGAATCGGGACACCACTTGTCGACGCTGTCGCCTGTCACGGTTGCGTTCACCCCGGCAGTCGCACCGTGGTTTAGCGGTATCCTTTCCGTTGCGTCTGTCCCGCTGGCCAAGCCGCTGCGGGCATCTGAAGTATGGGACTTGTACAGGCAGAAGTACCAAACTGAGAAGCTCATACGGATCAAGAAACCTAAAGAAGATGTGGTTCAGCTTGCGGATGTCGAGGGGGGACAGGGATGGGTAGTAGGTGGGGTTCAAGTGGGGAGTTCGGGTTCCCGAGTGGTGGTGACTGTATGTGCAGCAATCGAGCTTGGTGATGATCTGACGTGCGTTCTAGGGCGGGCTTGACAACTTGTTAAAGGGAGCGGCAACACAGTGCTTGCAGGTGGGTACCATGTATGCGACTCTAGCGTGATCTGATGGGTGTATAGAACTTGAATTTGGCCCTGGGATATGACGAGTTGGCTGGAATTCCACTGTAGATAGATCCAATGAATGTGCGCCTATCATAGTGCACGGTCTATATGCGCCAAGAAATGAGTGGATTGTAATTATGGCAAAGACAAAGGTGTTTTTCGGTCGGGTGGAAATTACGTGGGCGCTTAGACCGACGCGGTATAAGATTTCTGTCACGTGATCGTGGAGAGACCTGATCAACACCAACGTCGACATTGAAACTTAAAGTAGGTTAAAAAGATGAATTGTAGGTGATGCTGATGAATGTTGGTAGAAATGGAGATCCCAATGACGCCTGCCCCGCCAGGCCGCTTCAAATCCATGTTTCGGTCGATACTGCGCGACAAGAATACCCCAAGCACTGGCCAGAGCGTTCGATGGGGTGCTCGAGATGCTTATCGAACAATAACTCCGAATACATCTGCGAATAGTACGGAAGGAGTTCCTAGTACCCCATTGCTCGAAGACGAAGAAAGCGATTCGTTTCTCGAGCGACTGAACGATAGCGTCGAGCACAAGGCCGGGAAACTCGATGAACTGGCTGCAATGGGACAGAGTGTCGGATCGAGGTTCATGGCTTCTCGGTCGACTACACCACCGCTCGAAGGGCCCATTCCGCGGCCCCGGTTCACTGCATCGGCACCTTCCACATCTTCACCGCTGAGTCGAGATGATTCGAGCATATCCTTTCCCTATTCGATATCTCCTGCACCCGACCAATTGTCATCTCATAGGCCGTTTGAGATGTCGCTGGAGATGGAGAGCATTCCCAACATTGATGACGGGTCATCCGGATCAGTAGCCGGGGAGGCACCGCCTGCTTCGGACGGAGATGGAACCGCGTTTATGAGCGCTGCGGATATTTCAGAAGACAACACACAGCGAGGGCCTCCCTTGCATACCGGCAAATCAATACGCGGCATGACAACGATGTATCCACCGGGAATGTACAACCTTACCAAGTCCCGCGCCAACCCCATTCCATCTTTTTCCGTCGACCCCACCCCAGAGGTGGATCCTAGACTACGAACCAGGCTCGCCGACACTACTGGTTCGTCGTCTCTGGACTTTATTATTTCTCCAGCAACCACTGCGAGAAGTACCTCGAGGCCGCCATCCTCACCGCCACCCTTGCCTCCCTTTGACCCTCCTCCGGTCCCGCCGACGTCCCGCCCACTTTCGCTATCCAACCCCCTATTGCCATCGGCCATTTCTCCTCGAGCGTCGCTGGCCCGATCGAACTCGTATTCGAACATGTTGTCGAGGGCGACAACTACGAAAATGTTTCATGGTTCCGCTCGCGAATTTCCCACTTTATACCCTCCTGGTGGGTACAAATTCGACCCCACCCAGATCGACCCAGACAATGTTCCCGAGCTATCGACATTTTTTGCACAACATAGGATGGATGAATCGAGTCCTGGACCAGATACGTCGAGACGGAGCGCTACGATTGGGCACCGGCCAACTGGCTCGGTGGGCAGCGTTGGCTCCCGCAAGTCGCTACTCTCGCCCAGCTCTAGCTCAAGCTCGCCTGCCAAGGCATCCTTGATTACGTCCATGTCCCGTAGCCGCCCCAACTCGCTCTCTTCCACCTCTTCGCTCTCGGCATCCAGCCCCAATTCTCTAGCCGACCTGACACACTTGATCGAAACCCAGTACAAGGCCGACCTCGCCGCTCACACAGCACTCGTCCCTGTTCTCCTCGCCCGTGCCGAGTCGGCGGAGAGTTCAGCCCAACGATTGGCATGCGTCGTCAAGGACGCCCGGACGCGCGTAAAGGAGCTTGAACGGCTGTGCGGTGAACTGGGACACGAAATAGGTCTACTCAAGGAAGAACGCAGCACCCTCATCTCTACACGAGACCAACTCACCTCTGAGCGGGACAATTTGCGCAGCGCCAAGGTCGGACTCGAAACGCGACTGGGCGACATGTCGACGGAACGCGAGTCGTTGATGTCCGAGATTGGAAATTTGAGTACGGATTTGGATACGCTTGCTCAGGCACAGAGTGCCCGCGGGATATTGGACTTGGCGAGCGGGGAGGCGATGAGGGAGATGCATGTCCAATTGCGCAATGCGGAAAAGGAGGCTGCGAGGAGTCGAAGGAGGAAGCAAGAGCGAGATGAGGCCCGTGCAAGGCTTGAGCAGCTCGAAGCCCATCTTGAAGAGCTCGAGCACGAGCGGGCCACACTAGACAAACACCGTGGCATGTTGGAAACTCAGGTCCGGGATATGGAAGTCCGGGTCGAGCGGGAGCGAGATGGGGCCGGGGCGCGCGAAACGTTTGCGTTGGAGCGGGAGCAGTGGGAAAAGGAACGTACCGCGTTGCTCGACCGGTGTGTTAGGGCGGAACAAGCACGCGACCAAGCCGAATCGGCAAATCCGAATTCGAGCCCCTCAGGGGACGAGCAGAAACTTCGTCGGCAGTTGGACGAGTACAAGGCCGAGGTCGAGGCGCAGTGGAAATATGCTGAGCAGGCGGACGCTACGATCAAGGCTCTCGAGACGGATGTTGCTCGCCTAACCAAGCAGCTGGGTACGAATCGTCGGTCCCCCAGCCTGGACGTTGAAGCCGAGTGGAAACGGAAGGAGGCCGAATGGGCGCGTACAATGGCAGCGTGGAACTCTGAACGGGTTCGCATTGAGGCCCATGTCGAAACCCTCAAGGAGCAGGTCGAGATCGCGACTGGGGAACGCGATTCTGCGCGGGGCGAGTTGGATAGGTTGAAGCGCCAGGGCAGAGATAGCCGCGAAATGCAAATCGAGATGCAGACGATGCAGACTGAAATGCAGAAGATGGACGAGGACATGGCCGCCCTCGCCGACCGCGCCCAACATGCAGAAGAGATGTACACCCTGGCCCAGCAAGAAATCGCCTCGTCCGAGTCTAGGATCAAGGATCTCACAACCCGACTCGAGCGGGCCCCGAGTGCGAGTCCGAGCAAGGATACCGAGCGGCTCAAGGCCGAGATTGGGCGTCTCGAGGTTGAGCGCAACGAATTGCTGGATGGTGTGGAAGGTGCGGAACGCCGGATGAAGGAGTTGGAAGATGGGGCCCGCCAGTTGGAGGAGCGTTGCGCGCGAGCGGAACAAGACAGAGCCGAGGTCATCCGGGATCGAGCCGAGATTGAAGACGAGATGGAGCGCCTGAGGGTGGATCTCGATGACGCTAAGCATGAGAGGCGGCACGTTGAACAGGAGCGAAACTCAGTGCGTATTGATTTTTATATTTCTCCTCGTACTGACGTTGTATAATAGCTGGCCGATAAACTGGCCGCTACGCAGGAGGCCCATACTGTGCTCGCCGAGGAACACAAACGGGTGGTCATGCGTTTGAATGAGGCGGAACGGCAGCACGAATTTGCGTTGGGCAACGTGCAGCGCCTCGAACGCGTCGTTGAAGCTCGGAACCAAGAACTCGCGCAGACGGAAGAGTCAGTGCGTGTCCAATCACGTGAAGCCGAACTACTCCGGACCCACGCACGCGAGCTGGAAAAGGTCAAGATGCAGCGCGATGACGCAGCCCAGGCCGAGGAGCACCTCCGCAACGAGCTGCAACAACTCCAGCGAGCGCGTGCGGTGGAAAGTTCCGAGCTCACAACGCTCAGGGAGCGGGCGAAGCAACTTGGTGAACAAAAGGAAAAGATGCAGAGGCGGCTGAACGAGCTCATGACCGAAAGCGCGGACAAGGAAGTCCGACTCATGCAGCTCACCAAGGCTCGCGCGCAGGACTTGGAGGACAAGGAAGGTTTGAATGTTGCGCTCCAGGCCAAGCAACAGGAGCTCGAGCTGGTGAGTTGCCTTGGTATTCTCCTTTCGGGTAGTTGCTGACGTATTAATTAGATGAAGCGCCGGATGGGCGTCCGGGGCACCGCCGGCGCCACCCCTGCGCCATCGCGAATGCAACGCATTGGATACTCTCGCCGCGAATCGACTTCCTCGTCCGTGGCATACGAGACTCCCATGCCTCGTGCTGTAGCCCGAAAAGAATCAGCCGAATACGACCCTCCATCTGAATCGACTCCTTCTGTTCTTTCCTCGTCAGTCAGCTCTGGCCCGCTTCAGAGTAGCTCCCGCGCCAATATCTACGGTGCCACCCCCGAACCTCCTGCGACTGGCACCCCGAGCACGGTAAAACCTCCTCGGCGGATTGCAGACCCAGTTCCAGTCCGGTCCTCATTGCGCACTCCTGCCCACACGCGTTTCCCTTCCATGTCGGCATCTTCAATCCGAGGCGTCCACTTTGCACCTTCGGAAACAACCGAAACAGAGACCGACTCGGATGTGACGGTCCATTTGTAACCTGGATAGTTTTTCGTTGCTCAGTTATTCATTATTATCTGATTTCGTCCTGCACTGCACTTGTTTCGTTTGCATCACGGATTATTTATTTAATTATACATGGCATAGTTTATTCCTCTCGTGGTGCTTAAATAGATGTATTATCTCCAGTGCAATCAAGTGATGTACTTGGCTCCTTAACGGCCTACATCCGAATCCCTAAATGCACCAAGGCGTGCAACAATATTTTTCACTCCCTTGGGCATCAACAACCTACAATTGAGATGAATATCAACTTCTATTCTTGCATACTCGTCATAGCGTATAATACATCAACATATATCACATTTTCAAGCGGCCAGTCCCTTGACTACCTCCTTGCTTGAAGAAAGTACGATCGTTGGTACAAGCTCTACGTTCGCGACCTTGGCACCCGCAGCGTCTGTCCAAGCCTGTAAGCACGCATATTTGAAACAAATGAGTGAATCAGCCTACCAAGCGACCAAAGCGTCATCAAAATGTCATTTTCTCCGCGATGATTCAGGATACCCTCCGGAATCTGAATAAATCGAGTCAGGCATGCATATACCTAGGGGTACTGCTTCAACGTACGGGGTACAGGGTCTGAGGCCCAAAGTTGGACGTGAATCTGTAAGATTATGCGTTAGCAAAACGTACATTCGAGGTTAAACCCAACTTACCGTCCAAACTGCCACCCGTTTACGTACAACATCACCCGATAGTTGCTGCTCGGAGTGCGCTCGAACTTGAACGCAATAGGCACATCAGTCGACTTGTCAACGTTGAGCGTAAATTTGGTCTTGTATGCGGTGATTCCGGCTTTGCTGATCCCGGCAAACGGCGTGCACGAAGCATCGGACTTGCTGGACTTCCAAGCCGAGGTGAACTTGTACTTGGGGAAGCTGGCTCCGATGCGTTCGGCGTAGAGACCGCCCTGGTTGAGTGGACCACGGATGATGTCGGTGTTGTCTTCACCTTCAACGTTGCCGGTGAGTCTCCAGGATGAAAAGTCGCCTCCGCCAATGAGTTCATAGCCGCGGATACCACGCGGGGCCTACCAGTAGCGTTAGTATCAAAAGCGGAACGCGAGTAGTTTCGGAGCGCACCTTGAATTCGTCCATAGAGTTCCAGTCCTCGTCGAGACCCATGTTATCGACCACGACAGTCAAGACATTTTCAGCACCAACAACTCCGGCAGGGAACGTGTAAGTCGCGTTGACGAGATCGATACCACCAGCTGCATCGCTACCCGAACGGCCTTGTCCGGAGCCGAGGAAGGCGCCATTGAGGAATGCGCTGAATCCAAAGTTGTAACCACTAGAGCTCAAGTTAGTTCTAATCTACAGGCAACACAGGAGGTTACCTACCCTTGTACAGAGAGCCTCACGCCAGTGGCACTGCTCTCGAATCGACCGCGGTACACCAAATTTCCTACACCATCCATCAAAACCCATCGTTACCCTCGCGACGAGCGACTCACCTTGATGGTATCCATACTCGTCAGAATACAACATCAACTTGCCTCCCAACGGCTGGTACCTGGCTGGGCGCGCAGTGGTAGTCTTGTCCGCCTTGGTCCACTTGGAATCATCGAACCCAACAGCAACTTCTGGCAGCGAGTCTGTGCACCTCCACTCTAGCGTCTTCAAGTTCGGGAGTTTCGGAGACAAGTCCTTCACGCCAACGCTGCCCTTCAATGTCCCAGTAGCAGTCTTGCTCACTTTTACATTCTTGCCGTTGAATGTTACACCTTTCACACTCGACGGAGCGAGCACTTCTAGATCGGTCGTCTCGCCTGACTTGAGGTCTCCAGTGATAGCCAAAGTCGAACCCTTGATGGTCGCATTGCGAACAAGATATGGGCCAAAGACTAGTACGCTGCCGGTGCGTGGGCTGAGGTCGTATATGCCATTGCCATTGGTGTCGCTGACACGAGGTTGCCAGATGCGCGGCGCGAGCCAAGCCTTGTCCGCAAGCCAGACAGAAGTCTTTCCGACAGTGACTCGGGTAAGACCAGAAGATGGAGTACCAGAGATAACGGCGGTGCCATTAGCAATGGAAGCAGTGATACCAGATGAGCCCGAGACGGTAGGCTTAGAGGTAGAGTTGGTAGGCAGAACGGTTTGGGTAGTCTGGTTCGAGCTGTAGAGCACAATATGATCTTGCCCGTCGAGCGTGGCCCATGTTGCGACCTATCCAGATTGTCAGCCGTGAGCCTCAACATTCTAAGCACACCCACCTCGGCAGTTGTGTACCTCAGGGAGCTCTTTCCGAACGGATACTCGCTAACAATAATCTTGCTCTCGCGTCCCTGGAGCGCAAGACCGTCGAGGGTAAGAGTTCCAACCGTGGTGTTGACATTAAGACTAAACTCGACCCGGGCGGTGTTGGCGTTGGTAGTTTGGCGAACGACGTACAAGTTTTGGCCGGCGAGAGTGGCAAGATGGGTGGTGAAAATTTGGCTAGATGACGAGAGTGATGTACCGGTGCTGATGCGGCCGGCGAGGTGGTAGTGAGGCGTAGAGTGCAAGAAGAGGCTCTGGAGCTTGATTTCGGAGAATTTAGGCGTGAGGGAGCGGTCCTCGGAAATGGCCTATTGTGTATTATTTAGTCCCGTGCATGAATCACTTCTAGGGGATAGACTCACGGAGCCATAATCATAACTATTACGCGCATTAGCTCGGTTCTCAACGGGCGGAGATGAACGAAACTCACGAAGTATAAACAGTTGGCGTAGCCAAGTTACCCCAGTTCGTTCCTCCGTAGCTACATTTTCGTCAGTATTGATCACATGTGATCAGGTAGTACCACACACGTCATATACAAAGATTGCAAATATGTTCCAGCCGCATAGTTGTTCTTATAGAACACGTTGGCAAACTGATAACACTCGGGTCAGCGAGGTACCTAAGACAATGATACAACTAGACTCGCCTGCTCATTGATCAAGTTATAACAAGCGCCATATCCGGGTCCATTCCTAATCAGGTCGTCAGACTTTAGACACTTTCACATCTGAAAGCACCGAAACGCACCATGGGTCGAACGCCCCGCCTTGGTACTCTACACACATCAGTCGGCGTATCGAGTCCATGCGCGGTAACGATCGATCGAGCATTGATCAGTGACGTCAACAACCCCCAAAAATAAATTTAATCTGGGTCAAGTAACCAAGTTTGATCGACGTACCGGCCAAGTATAGCGGCTCTGCGGGGTTCCACTTTTGGTGGTTCGAATCGAGGGACGAGTCAACTTCTTTCCACCTGAGTGAGGCCAATGTCAGCGACGTTTTATGCGACATGTAGAGAGTGGCCGACTCGAGCAGAACACCCCAAGTAGCACAAATGTATAAACACTCACACGTCAGGATGTGAACAGTCAAATCCGAGTGGGTATCCATCCCAGGCATAGAGATCGACCTTGGCAGGTCCCGAGGCGTATTGGCCGCCAGAACGGTAGTCATTGTGGGTGCTGACCAACAGACGTTAGGCCCAGACTGAGAACAGCAACGATAACACGTACATTGGCACTTTGGTAATCCCGTTCGCTCGCATAACCTCCATAATCCACTTCATATGATCTGTATGTCCATACGTGTACTGGTTCTACAACACGACACGTTAGTACGCATTCGTAAGAAAGAGTTTACACACTCACCGACGGGTCGGACATACTAAACTCGTTTTCACTCTGGACCAAGATGACGGGGCCAGCAGGGTACTGGTACGGTGCAACAAACTTGGAAACCTCGGTGATCCACGGCTTCCACGCAGCAGTAAAGTCGGTCCCATTCGAGCGAGCCGCGTCGGCCAAGGTAGCAACCCACCCAGGGAACCCTCCCGCCGAGGTCTCAGCGTTGATGTAGCTATCAAAGCAAGGAAAAGATAAGTTGCAATTAATGGTGTATATAGTGCGCACTTACGGTCCAGGACGAACAATGACTAGGATACCGACGCTCTGTGCAATCTCCAAGAATTCGGTCACAGAGCGGTGTCCTTCAAAGTTGAGAGTCCCGCGTTTCCCTTCGGTAATGCCCCAGTGTAGGTAAATTGACACGGCGTTGAACCCGCCAGCCTAGACAAAAATAGTCAGAAAAGCATCACACAAAAGCGAATCCCACGTACCTTCATTTTTTCGAGTACATCACGCCAGAGGGGAATCGATGGTAACCGCCAAGGATGGAACTCTCCACTAACAAAAAGTGAGAATAAGAAACGTAAAACGACAACCAACATACCTGAACACCATGATACGCTTTCCATCGAGCAGAATCGAGTGTTGGTCAAAGGTGACTGCCGCACTCGAGTTTCCGGCATAAAATCCAGGCGAGCCGGGCGACGGCAAATACCTACAACAGTCAGTCAAGTCGAATATTATTAACATGAACCTACTTTTGAGACAGGTCGACATTAGATTGTCTTCCCAAAATCTCAGCAAAGGCCGGAAGCCCAGCAAGCGAGCCGACACCAAGAACAGAAGAGAGCTTCATGCCTGACCACTGGCAGAACAGCACTAACCCCACCACCACAACTCCCAGCGGCTTTAAATGCGAATTTTTGGCATGCTTCTCGCGAGTCCACATGTCCGAAAAACGGGAATAAGACGCAGGCTACAGATCTTCGTCGTGCGGCGAATTCAGCTTTGTAGTTCGAAACGCCGTTGTGAGCTCCATTTGGACGACAGAACAACAATTGACGCTCGGCGCTTGCCGGATGATGTCACTAGTCGGTCGAGTAGTGTAAATTTGGTCATCTGGGCGAAGCGATGCGACCGTGGGGATGCACAGGCCGTCGGCACATGTGGATAATAAATATCTCCATATTACTAGGTATTAAACAAATCTAGTCAAGTATGATTCCTCGCCTCGTCCAGCCCCTCCATGTCGCAATCCCGCTCAAAATCAGTCCAACACAGCAGCTTGCGAGCGCAACGTAGACGCTAAACCATGTGTTAATATCATGTAAAGGGCAGATAGTTCGGGCGCACCTTGCAATGTAGCACCCCCGGCCCTCAAGACACACCAGGCCTTCCCCGGCCGGCTCTATTCCCAACGCAGCAGGCCGAGAGTGGTGATCAAAATTCCTTCCAAACGTATAGTTGAAGACATTCCCGAAGACCGCCTACTCAATTTAGTCAGCAGCCTGATTTCTCATATATTCGCCGACATACCGCAGCAATGCCCATCAACCCTGTATTTTGCGCAAAATGGCCTAGTCAATGTGTGTGAGCGAATAGAAATAGGCTTTGCGTGTAGAGCTTACCGATCCCAAATCGTTCCAAAACGAGTGCGGGGAATAGCGCAAATGTCGTTCCATAACTCACGCCCAAGGTTGCGCTCACAATCCACAGGCTATGCACATCAGCCACTTTCAAGAAAATCGAATTCGCGATGATTCCCATGATGGACGAAAGGAGCAAGCATGCGGTACGAGGAATCGTGTGCGTGTGCGAAATATGATCTGCCAAGAAACCTGCACGTGATAGGTTAGCCATTAGTGACCGAGTATGCGACGAGACCACCCACCGATGGATAGTCGGCCAATAAAGCTGGACACACTCAGTATGCCCACTTGACTAGCTTGTGCTATTGCCGCTTCAGTCCTGTCCCATTCTTCGTTGCTAGCGGCAAAAAGCGCTTGGACAACGCTTCCCACATTGTTAATGTCTGGACATATGTCAGTAGTGGAAATATCAGTTAAACTCTGACATACACATTAGCCCAGGTCCACCCACTTTGCAACATGTTCAATCAGTAAGACTCTTCAAGAAAAAACGAAAAATAATACTCACAACAGCCAACAACCCCAAAAATAATCCAAAAATCCAAGGACCAAAACAAACCTAGGCCATGTACATCTTCACCCTTGGTCGTCGTACCACCTACACGAGCACTTGGCACCTCAACACCACTCCCAGCTGGTGTTCCTGCTTGGCTCGCCCAAGGATTTCGTTCGCCATATAGTATGCTCTCGTCTACCGTATTGGCACGAAGCGGAGTCTGCTCGGTCCAACCCGGGCGCTGTTCCTCTTGTTCCTCCGCATCCGCATCCTCGTCCGCTTCTTCCGCGCCCTCGTTCTCACCCAGTCGGATTTGGCCCATGGGCGGTCGGACCATTATCGCACCAAGCAAAACCGCACACCCCGTCCCAAAACACAACACGCTCAAAAATCCGCCCGTCCGACCAGGAAACAACTCTCGCGCAAGGGTTGAAAAAAAGAACGCAGAGAGCCCGAATGCGCTATTAATGCTTCCTGTTGTCGAAGCGTGCTGTGACGTAGTGAGAACGAATGGGCATGAGGCGGGAAATGAAAACTTACGTATTTGTCGTCGACGACTCGGACGCCTGCGTTCATGGCGCTGATAATGCCCGCGCTCCCGCCTACACCTGTCGCAAAGCTGCATAGTGCGAGTGCCAATACGAGGGGTGTGAATGGCCATGAGCTAGGTAAGGATGCTTGGGGAAATGCATTGGAAAAGAGAAATGTGATGCCGCCGTAGCCGAGGAAGAGCAGTAAGGAGGCGACAAATAGAGGACTGGCGTTGTCGGGAAGCGAATAAGTGACAAGCTGCAGCGAGTTGAACGGTAAATGTTGGGACGCACAGTTTGGGGCCTCGTCTATCTACAACCCAGCCGGATACTGGCGCAAAACTGTTCGTGCGGTATCCATGTTGAGCGACTAAGGTTGTGTCACACGAGCATAAGAACTTACAAATACACCCCAACTAGTAACAAAACAGTGTCAATAAAAGCCCATATTATATTAATACTGATTATACTAACTGTTTCCGGCAATCCCAATCACATTCAACTGCGTATGGTTCAAATTCAACCTTTGACCAAGCTGTGGAGCGTACGCCGAGTAGACCTGCCGCAAAAACCACCGTTAGTCCAATAAATGTACAAAATAACGCTCAGACTTGCATAATTAGTTCCCGATGCGAGGGCAACTAATACCGAGCCCGCGAGAGTTTGAACCCGCACGCGATTCATCGTCGTCATTTCGTGCAACGCCTCACATCACGTGAGGCGTGATTTGTAAGAACCAATCACACCCCTCAGAGCTCTGACGTTGCACAACCACCATGCAAACGCACCACCTCTAAAAAACCACACTGGTAGAAACAACCCTGATATTTGACTCGGAATACGTCCACTGCTTGCCCTTAGCTCGAAACTTGTCTACGAGCATATCATCCTAAGCATCCCATGTATCTAAAATATTAACCCAATCTTAACACTAACCCAACTGGCCCATTATACAACATCTTGCTAGACATGGAATAAATCGAGTATCCTATGATCTTCTCTGACTTATGCTCGTTTGCGCGGTCCCTTGGCCTCGCGACTGGCTCACCTCTCGTCTTGCCTGACTGCACACCATTCGATATTACGCTGCATACGATTCAGTTTCCCGTGACTGGCTTCTATTGTAGACCTTGATCCTTTAAAACTGCTCCCAAATCCGTGAAAACTTTGACCTGCTTCTGACAAGTACCCGGACCAATAATGCCCTGCCTAATCGGACTCGATATAACCTTCGACCCATCTTGGCAGCATTTCAACTCAATATCTGGCTCTATTTCTCTCAAATTGTTCCAAACTTCTCTTCGAGGTGTACTTGGCTCGCCAAGGTGGTAGTTATGATGGAGTACAACGTAAATTCAGCGAGAGTATACATAAAATGAAATATATGATCGCGTGTGGGGCTTTAGTTGCAACGTGGAGTGCTGTCATGGGAAAGGCGTGCGGAAGGCACCAACGCTGGTGCATGACAGAAGTACTAGGCGAGGATAACCAACTAACATCGTGAATATAATCCTCCGACCCAAGGAAGCAAGGTACCATTCTCACTAAGGGCTCAGCGGGCAAGTCCTATCCGCAACCCTCACAACCGTGATCCACACCTACCATAGTTGTAAAATTGATTATATGCTATTTTTCACGAACTTTGCATAGCTCAGAATAATGAACAAAGCCATTTAGTAATGTGTGTAGTATTGGAACAACTTCAACTCAGTGTGGCCAGACATATTATTAGGCTACTCAATTGATCAAGTAGGGAGGGTGTTTTTAGACGACTTCAGATGAGGATCTCAACAAATCCTTTCCGGCACGATTTAGGCATTGAATTGGTGCCTAGCCCACAACCAACAATAGACACAGTTTACTGGAAGCTAGGGGAACTCGGCTCAGTCCTGCAATCGCTAGGGTGAGTAGATAGAACGTTACGTACTACATTCTGTACCTCATTGTCTCGTTCACTTCTTTAAATTGAGCTTTGTAACGCTGGACTATCGTCTCATAAGGGTCTTCACTTTCGCCTTCCCAGGGTCTAGGAAATCTAAACAAGTCTGAATCCATGTCCCAAGAAGGGTCGATATGATTCAGAGAGCGCTTGACTGCAATTTCGGCATCTTGTGCAATTGTGAGTCGAACATTTCAGCCCAAAGGTGATTCAACTCACAATACACAGGTGCTGGGATGTAAACTGAGCGCGTTGTCCGTGCACACATATGGCATAGTGCGAATGATAGCGATTGTAAACTTTCGGGAGTAAAGTGGTTCTCGTCATGGAGCACACTAAAGTTTATGACAATTATGTCGTAAAAATGAACCAAAGATTCAGGCCTACTAATAATGGGCAGGGCGCGAAGTTCCACGTGAACTACTGTGACTCTGCAGATAAAAGTCGAACTCGTTTGGCTGCCAATAGTAATGTATTAGTACGAATTCAGGATGGTAAACAGGCCTGCGATACAAACATTCCCCACGCTGGACCAAAGATATAACTATAATCAGACCAGAAAAAATCCCAATAGCGGATGCATATGAATGACTTACACATCGTCAACAACCATCCCCGTAGGACAATTTCCACTCCGGTTCGCCATCCCATGTGTTGGGAAGAATCGAACATGATGCCGTTTCACTAGTCGTACGCATACATAGATATTAGAATTCTTGACATAAAAATATCTGATCCCCCATACCTATAGCTATCACTGTGATCGTGGGATTTATCTTATAACGCTGACAGGCAGCTAAAGGAACACCCGACGCTCAGCTGTTAGATGTACCTAGGAATATAAAAATACCTTTAATCGCGGGGAGCTCCGTAGCCAAAAACCCCACGAAATGAGATTCTACGATCATATTTCAGAGCCTGTACGTCGAGTAACAATAATTCAAGTTACCCGAAAAACCAGTCCGGTAGTAAATAATTCGCTTCGGGAATTTGTTCTTTTTTCTTTCATGATCTTCCTTCCACCATGCATGGCGACCGATTACTTTATGGATCATGTTTTCAATATCCTCGGCCATGGAACTTCTGTCTATGGTTTGAGCCCACAAAGTAAATGTGCATATACGAAGTTAATTCAGAACATACCGACTATCTTGAGGGGTAACGATGGCTGTATAACGACTAGATGCAGTGCCAAATGCTGAGTCTATTGCATACATAGTGACAATGTTTAGATAGAGCTTACGCAGCGCTCGAGTCAATGCTGCCAACTACTGATGCATATGATGGTCCGAGTTCACCTGGGCTTGGGTGAATTACATAGGCACCTAGAAATACAAATAAATCGGATTAAGCCATTCGCGGCAGCTACATACCTATTACCATTACTGGATTTTCCGCATCCGCGATGAACTTGTGCACATGACTTTCTGGATCTAAAGTGGTATTAATACCCCCGAGCTTCGAATTTATCCTATATATCAGGAGTTAACAGGTATATTTCAGGCCACTAATAACTTACTTTAAGCAAACGTTTAACCAGTAGGATGATGTACCACGTCTCGACTTAATGCCTTTGAGACATTGAGTGGCTATCCCTTGCTAGCAAAGCCGCAAAGCCGATCAAATTGAACGCAAGCTATCCACCGAGTATCCAAGCAACGTACAGCTATGTCTCCAAAGCTGCATTGGTTTGGTCATTGACTTTAGGCGACTCTACTATGGTAAATTTCAGCACTCACTGCTTGACAGCCTGATACAAACCCCCTGAATTTTCAGGAATGACGACGACAAGTAGACTCGGCGGTTTCCCTCTTTTCTTCATGACTTGTGTCCCTGCCTCTTGAAGATGCTGCGACACGAATTGAACTTGAGCCCCTAGTACCTAAGAGTAGTATGATTTTGCATACCCTTCTAACCTCTGTAGCGACAGCTGTGCTTGGCGTATTTAATTATATACTCATTTACAGAATATTCAGCTTGTTTATGTACCTGGCGGGAATGATATGGGTGGGTCGGCAGTTATACCCTGAATACCTAGCATATACAAAACTTTTCTGAGGGGGCATGCGCATTTCGGAAGCTATTTTATCTGCATACCTAGTTTTCCAGCATGATCTACCAATTGTTGAACAATTTGATTGGCTTCCGATTCCCGCACCGACCGGTGATCATAAACGATTAGAGCCCATCCAGTGACTTGTGCAGGTTCAAAAAGTTTCTGTTTTCGAAGGTTCCACGTCCCATTTTCTGGCCGCTGTAAAAGAAAGATGAGTGCCGTTGCATTAAAACTAGAGAGCACACTAACAAGTTTCTCAGATTCACTGCCTGGTCCATAATTGATTGCCAGTGCTGGCAGAACACAAGCCATACACCGTTCGGGGGTTGGGTTGATGTTCAAGCCAAATTGATGGACATAATCTGGAATGATCTCAGCTGGTCTTTATGACAAGTGCAGCCGCATCTTACCAGATTGTCCGTATTGGAGAATCTTTTCCAAAAATTCAATTAATCTAGCTTGTATACCTTAACTGGTTATTTAATGCTAAACTTACTTGATAGCCTGCTACAATGGAGTTCAAACGTTGATCAGGTCGCTATAGAGGATATATAAGTCATCAAAGAATTATACAGAGAAATTCAACTGAATACTACCATTTGTGAAAAATCCAAAGCAGCTGGCGTGGCCAACCCATGGCCATTGGGGATTCGCCTCTGCACACGTTGACCGGGCAGTATGGTGCAAAGTTCCACAGGAGACATATTCCCTCATGAATCCTAATAGTGACAATAGGCATAAATGACTTAAAATTAACATATATGGGCTCACCTCGACACAGAAGTAATCTCCATGTTGCAAAGGTAGGTCCAGTGAGTCATAATGTTCAAATATCGAGATATGATTTGGACTGCCACCTGAGCCTCCAATATTCAAGTCAATCTTTACTTCATGGGCGTTTTGACTAGTGATTCCTTTCAGCTTCTTAATCATACTCATATCACCGCCAGGAGATGTGACAAAGCGAACACCTCGGAGGAACTGCTCGAGCTTAAGGCGGTCAGTGCCTAAAAATGCAAGATGTTTGACGAACGGTGGAGCTATGTGTTACAGGCTTACTAGTGAGGCCATGACCAGGAGCTAAAGCACCTGGACTATCGTTGCGCAAAAATTGTTGGCATACTTCGATCATTGGGCCAGATGAATATCTATGTAACTAAAATCAGAAGTTATTGTTATCCGTGTACACCACTGCATACATGGTGGCTGGACAGAAGAAAGGACAATTAGGATGTGGAATAGATAGTTTAGAATGTTAATATTTACCAGTAGAAATGTCAACGTTGACAAGCAAGGATCGCACTCCCAGGTGAATAGATTGGAAATACCGGCGCCATAATTCCTTTTTACCTCAGTTAGAAGATGCTCTGTCGTAGCATCAATAGATCAATACGGACAAATCCTCCACCAATGTGATGTCGTTCTTGGTCTGTGAGGAACCCACGATTAATTCGCTGATACCGTCTAGTGATATTTTAGTGGATAAATAAACTCAAGTCCCAAGAATGGCATATAGAAGGGACTTGCAATTTCGGTTCCATCTGGGTGATATGGTTTACTGCGGTAATAGCGTACAAAACCTTTTTGTCGATAGAACGTTGTCGCTGGATAACCTGCCGAAGCACACTTTGAAAAAAGACTCAAATTTCCAGAAAGATCACTGGCACATTATTGAGTTCATACCTTGTATCGACCAAGCCTACTCGCCACAATACAACTTGATACGCAGCTTCACTAGCTGGAGGCTCCAACATAACCCTAAACTGTAAGAGGTAAATCAAGCTTATTTACCAAAACAAATTATTAATGGGCGTAACCTACAGTCTGGGATTCCCCACCAGTATCCCTGAGCGGTAAATGACGAGCTGCAAAGAGATTTCTGTGGCCATCATAAACGGCGCGAGGAGTAAAAATATTTGGCGCAACACGTTCCTGAAGGATACGTATTACTTCATGCTTCAATTTAATTTTCGTCAACCCAGGCCCTTGCTGGCCTTCAAGTTCTACACGTGAACATTAAAATTAATCTTCTTTGATGTATTCTACTCACCAACTTTAAGCTCCACTAAACAAACTTCACGGTTAACAGATAGAGTCAGAGGATGGAACTAAAATACGGACCATGATAGTGGTGAAATGTAGTTTCGGGAATAGTGATCTTGAAATGGTTGGTTGTAACAGTCAAAAGCTGAGATGCCTCTGGTCGGCGGACCCCAATTGTCTCAACTCCAGTAGCAATCGGCGGGCCCGGATCGCTAATAGCTGGGGTCGGATCGGGCACATAGACAGGTGCTAAACCTCCCTCGAATCCCCTGGAAAGGCTGCCACGACCACCACGGCCACCACGGCCACCACGCTCTTCTTGCAATTGGCCTCCTCGACTTCGACCGCGGCCCCCTCTTACTCCCCCATGAAGATCCCCAAATCTGCCACGGCCCAGGCCTCTAAAGCCACCCTGGAATTGCTCCTCCAGAGAAAGCTCAGCAGTTCCGCGGCCTCTATACCCCCGCCCAAAGCCGCCTCGAGCTCTACCATCCGAGTCAGCCGAACCTCGAGCTCCTCTAGGGCCACCGCCCCAACGGATATTACTGCGGCGTGCACGTTGACTCATGACGGCATATAAACGAAACAGTCAGAACGAATGTACGACAGACGTGCCAGGGTTAGGATATCAGCGCTGGGAGGACTTGCAGTATAAAGTAGGCGTCATCCATCCACCACCACCTGACACCGGACACTGCGCTTTTGGCCGGCGCTTAGCAAGATCATGAGAAACCGTCCCTTATCGGAGCGAAATTCGTGAATCGCCAACAGACAAAGTCTGCTAAATTAGCTTGCAAACATATATATAAACAGCATTTAACTTTATATTTTGAGCTGGACAATTGCTGTAGAATCAACGGTTGGCAAGAAGCCGTTACGTGAGCCAAAAGCAACTCGAATAATGCCTGAAATGCATGCCTTTGTTGGTTGGGGGAGTTTGGGGGTCTTTCCTGACAAATCTGCTGACTTCATCCTTAAGTCACCAAGCAAGAAAAGGCAGCGAGAGTGCCCTGGAGGAAGTTGCCCGAAAAATGGGTAGTCAAGTAATTTATTTTTTATTTACCAAAGTACTACCGTGAGCTCAATCCTATTGAGCGATGTTGGGGCTACGCCAAGAAGAAATACCGAGAATACTCGTTGTCGAGTAAGGAAGTTGTACTTGAATGAAACGTATTAGCCGCTATTCATGATCAGTCCCACTAACATCAACACGCAAGTATGCAGCCTTAGTTCCACTCCTTGTACTTAAGTGCTGATCTTATTTACAGGGTTATAGCGAGATCTCAACGCTTTATAGAAGCATATGCGACTGGAAAGGGTGGGTCGGAGGCTGTTGCTTGGGTACGTAATGAAGAAGTTCAAAGGTCATTGGCAAACTCCTGCACACATTCCGATTGACTGCATTACTATTTAACGCATATAGGGAACGTATTGCATGTATTTAACTATGAGCTCATATTTAAAATGATTAACTTAACGCATGCCCAAGCCACGTTGGAACGTGACCCCAGGAAGTCCATGTGTTAATTGCATGGATGTTTCAGTTCAAATACGGGTTACCCCCCAACTGTTAATCTCTACGATAATTGCCCAGCTCAAAATATAAAGTTAAATGCTGTTTAGATACATGTTTGCAAGCTAATTTAGCAGACTTTGTCTGTTGGCGATTCACGAATTTCGCTCCGATAAGGGACGGTTTCTCATGATCTTGCTAAGCGCCGGCCAAAAGCGCAGTGTCCGGTGTCAGGTGGTGGTGGATGGATGACGCCTACTTTAGCTATAGGTGTGATCGCATCTCATCATCGGATTTCGATCCGACACACTTGAATGTATGTAATCCATAATTGGATATCCAGTTAACGCTACGCTCCGAGTCGACTTCCTCATAAGCAGTAAAGGGGAAGTAAGCTTATTCGCAGATGATCTACCTGCGAGAATAGCCAATCTGGCGTTACGAAGGGTATTTTACACTTGAGGTGCCTGGTATTATATAGCCCGAGTCCGTTAACTGTATTGACAGCCCACAAGAAGGATTTAGCATAGAGAGCAAGGTAATCTACCCGCCTTGTTGTATACTTGTAGAATGATATATGGAATGGAGAGTGGCAGTAAAGGAAATATTAATTTAATTACTATGCTCGAGTGCGTCTGGTCTGAACATTATGGATGACGTAAGCTACTATGGAAGTAGTTAGTCACGTTATCTACTGAAGACTTCAACTCGGATGCCATGTATATGTCTCCTCGCCATTTGTTTTCCACCGAATACATGTGGATGAAGGCCACTCTCACTCACCTTTAATTTCGAGTTATAACCAAGCAAATATTTCTATGGCGACGTAACTTGCTCACGATATCGATCTTTTCACGAAGCTCCTCGCGAGGCCCTGGTCATAGTGTAGCCCCTCACCCTCGCAATTGCGAGGGTGAATATTCCTTCAAATATTTTCATCCCACCGCATGTGGAAATGATTTATGAAGTCACTCCACGGCGCATGCCGAGACAAAGTGGAATTGACGCGCCATACTCAACAAAGAATGCACTACTAATGCCGCTATAATATATATTGCTTGAACGGCCGGAGTTTGGATCAACTTTGAGCGCGTACCTAGCGGGTCTTGGCCTCGCGGGTTCCCAAGATCGAGCACCACGGGTTCAACTGCCAAGTGCTGTGCATGCTGCTTACTCACGAATAAACTCCATTCATCGCTAAATGATCTGTACTATTGTCACCCGTGATAGATCTAGGTTTTAGATCGGCTAATCTCCCTCCGCTAGGACGGAATCGAGCACTTCTAGCTAGCTATGTCATTTCCTCAGCTACTACCCCATGTTCACCAGGTTCGGCGCGGGTTGGCCGTTAAAATACATGACGAATCATACTGATGTACGTGCGTACATAGTGTATAAATGTGTTCAAGTGGTTTGGAAGGTGCTCAAGCTCCTCTCACACTCCGGGTCGACAAGATGTTTCCGACTTCAAGGAGCCTTAGAACCGCAGTCACACTTGGCTTGTTACTTGCGACAAGTACACTTGCATTTTACACTCCATATGCTTCGGGACCTCGCTGGGCTAATGAATCTATGTACTGTAAAACAATCACTGTGGGTAACCCCTACAATACATGGTACGTTCGTCTTAACGCCACCATTGTTCTGCCTTACATTTTATTATACTGATTTTAGTTACGATATATATACCAAGACCGGAATCAGCGCTTCTCAGTTATCTTCCTACAATCCGGGACTTAATTGCGCAACACTTCAACTCGGTACTTACAACTGACAATGTTTCATAGTGCGCGCTTATAACTCATATTATTCTAGGTCAAAGGGTCTGCATATCTGCTGGAGCTTTACTTCCAAGAGCACTCGCTCCTAATCAAGATGGATCGTGCATTAAATATACTGTGTCGACTGGTGAATCCTGTGCGCAGATCGCGGTCAAATTCAACACTACCATCTCACAGATTGAAAGTTGGAATTCTGGCACATATAAATGGAAGGGTAAGCAAATCTATATACACCTAGAACTAGTCTGATCTGATCTTACTGGATTGCTAGGCTGTGCCCTGCTTCAAGCCGAGTATACTATGTGTATCTCACCAGGTACCCCTCCCCCGATTACGTGAGTATTGGTTCTTGCATGCAAATTACCGATCGCAATACTTATCGTGCTTACCACTAGGGTGGATCCAACGCTTCAATGCGGCCCCGCATCACCGAAAAATGCGACCTGCCCGCTCAACGCCTGCTGCAGTGCCTTTGGGTATGTGCGATCGACAGTATATAAATGAAAAATATTAAAAATGGAACTGGTTTAGCTACTGCGGGGTTACCGCCGAGTTCTGTGGACCAGCAGCTGTAAGTGTTACTTAAGCTATTTTTGGATAAATTGTGCCTGATTGTTTGGCAGAACGGGGAACCATGCATCTCTAACTGTCACCAGCCTACGCTTCCATCATGTCCGACTAGCCAGCTCCAGCGCAAAGTCGGGTACTTTGCCGGATGGAATGACCGCGCCAAATGCGACCAGTTCTCGTCCAACCAGGTCGACCCGACACACTATACCCATATACTGTGAGTTATACTAGCATCTTATCCACTGCCCGGCTTTCACTCAACTCCAGGCTCTCCAGTTACGCGTTTGCGACTTTTAGTCATGACATGAAGATTGCTCTCTCAGATCAAGATACCAGTCAACTCGAAGATCTCGTTTCACGCAAGGGAACGACAAAAGTGCTGATTGTCGTCGGGGGATGGACCTTTTCTCAGGAAGGCCAGAATCGTTCATTATTTTCGGATATGATCTCGACTAGTACCAATCGTGCGACGTTCATCGAATCGGTTAAATTTTTTATATCACAATACCAACTAGACGGGATTGATATTGATATGGGTATGTGGCTCCAACCTGAAGATGATAGTGACGCACATTGATTGGGCTGGAATATTAACAGAATACCCTGCCTCAATTGAGCGAGGTGGTTCACCAGCTGATACACCGAACCTGACGGCATTTTTTAAGGAGTTGCGCGAGGCACTTCCAAATAATCTGGAAGTATCTTTGGCCACGCCGGGTGGATACTGGTTTCTCAAAGGCAAATACACTAACTTTGCGGCTACCTTGAATTTTACTGAATGAATGCGTCCCGTATAGGATTTGAGTTGGATAAAATTGCGCCCTATGTCTCGTTTATCAATTTGATGTGTATGTACGAGCCTATCATCGAGGGAGAATTCTGCTAACTTTTTTATTCAGCATATGACTACCATGGTTCATGGGTGAATTGGACTTCCATAATATGTTTTAGATTTACCAACTTAATGACAATATAGGACGCGACCATCAATAGCACCAACTCATCCGCGCTCCCACACACTTCATTAGAGGATATCAAGGAAAGCGTCCTACTGTATACGCGTGCTGGAATCGACATGTCCCAAGGTCAGTGTGCTTGTCAGGTGTTGAAAATCTGAGGCTGACTTGCCTTGGCACCTCCAGTCAACCTTGGTATGTATCCACAGGTAAGGTACCTAGAAAGTTCGTACTGATTAGAGTTGAAGGGCTGGCTTCGTATGGTCGTACATATGCTTTAGCTGACCCTAATTGCAACGCATATGGTTGTCGCATGACCGGTGGAGGGTCCCCAGGAGAATGCACTGGTACAAGTGAGTTGGCCTGCACGGGCGCAAATAGCAAATGCTATTCGACACTTATGTATCTTATCGCTAGCTGGTCTCCTCTCATACTCCGAGATTAGCCGACTAGCTAACACCGAGATTGTTCACTACGATCAGACAAGTCAGACCAAGTGGATCAAGCGTGGCGGAGACCTGGTTACTTATGATGATAAGGACACTTGGGCGTGAGTATCGCTCTCTTACTTTCGGTTAATAACCTACAACTGAAGATATGATTTAGTGTGAAGAAAGAGTTTGCGGCAAATACATGCTTCGGAGGCACAATGTTGTGGAACATTGAGGGGATCGATATATGTGAGTTTTACTGTTTTAAAACAGCAAATTATACTCATAGCCGATTGAAACAGTATGATTAAGCGTCGAAGCATTCCAGTTTATACCGATAGGATGTATTGCCTCACTATAGATGCGGCCTACTAGCAGACATATGGACACGCCTCGTGGAATCACTAGTTGTGCTTAGTCACACATCCATCGAACATTTACATAGCTAGATTGTATATTCTTTAATACCTATCATATGCATAATAAACTTGTTGAATGGTTGTAATCATTTCCAAGAGACACATGAACTCAATCGGATATTATCCTTCTTTGGAATCGCTTGCCCGCTGAATTTATGAACCCAATTCAGCTAAACTTTCCGAAAAAAAACTTCATGTTCGAAAGATTGCTGAACTACAGCAATAAGGTGTAATGACTGTAGGCTGCCGCGCAAGGCCAAACTAGCGACTTAATTAAGCTCCCCTACAGTAGCACTAAACCCCAGGCGGCCAAACTCGGAATATATAATTTCATTCCACGCCGCAATAGCACAACACGCGCATACAACGAGTAAAAAAACAAAAAGCGGATGCAGTGATGAAAGCGAAAGCAAACAACAAACATGGGGATGGAGGGGTATTACATCAAATGGGGGGTGTATACAGATAGATGGGGACGGGGACGAAAGCGGAACAGACAGACGAGATGTAGATGGGTGGATAAGTACGAGATGTAAATGCGATGCGGATGAGAAAATGTCGTAAAAAGTCGTGATGAACAAGTGTGTGGTGGTGTGCTATGAGGTGTGAAGATAGTTATAGTAATATGAAAGCGATGACCGGCAGAAGCTTTGCGAAGCATCTATCTGGGAGCAATCGTTCTGTTGTCCCCCGGGTAAATTCTTCGTAAAGCTCCTCCTTCCCCCCTCGTTTGGCGAAAGCTGGAATGGTTCTTGGGATATTGCAGCTTTGGTTTTGGCGAAGAGTCTAGTCACCAGGTTAGCGAACCTGGATCAACGATTCCTCGAAGTATTTACTTACTCAAAGCTCCTCTTCCGTGTCTTCTGGGTCCGCGTCCGACGGCGGCAAAGGCAACGAGCTCGAAGATAACGTTCCCTGAGGCATCCGCATCTTCATACCCTCCGGGGACATCGAAAGCCGACGGTCAATCTCCGCCACCTTCGCAGTGCGAGGCGCAAGCGGCAAAGACTTGGTTTCTCCAAGGCGCGGAGACCCAGCAACATCAAGCGCATCCCCGGCCAGCTTGACGCGCATTATGCGTTCCTTGTCGTCCAATGACTGGATGCTAACAACTTCGACGTCGGTGATATCAGATAGCATACTATGCGAATGACTTAGGGGGTACCCGGAGCTGTCCGTCCCACCGAGAGTTGTGCCTTGAGACTCGGGTGCGCTGGATTTGGAATCTGTCCGTCCCAGTTGGCCCCATCCTGGCTCGCCCTCGTCCTCGTGATCTTGCTCGTTCTCATCCTCGGTCTCGTTCCCAGGATAAACTCCATCGTCCAACTCGTCTTCAGCGATGAGCATACGGCTTACATCATGCTCGCTGAGCATGTTGCTCACACCCCCCTCCTCCGCTTCTTCATACTCTTCTTCCTCGAGCACACCAAGCGGGGACGATCCTCCTCCCCTCATTGCGGGGCGTATCGTGGCACTCTGAGTATGGAGCAACGACTCGGACATGGGCGAAGAAGCTACCAAGGGAGGAGAGCGCTCTTGATCGGTCGGCTCTTCCGGGCCAAAAACTATCTGATAGCGCTTGAAGACTGTGTACTGTGTTTCAGAAGTAAGGGTTTCGGTCTGCGTGTTGGATGGACCGGGCTCATCGACGGCTGGAGCCGGGTTAAGCCTGGTTCCGTCAAGACCGAGCGTTCTCAGGACAGAGGAAGGACCATGGGCGCCGTCTGTATCGACTGGCCGGCCGGGTCCGGAGCTGGAGCTGCTATCGGGGTAGGCTGAAATAGAATTAAGCAAGGACAAACCAGTGTCTTCACGCAAGGTTGAGAACCGGCCGTCATGGCGTGGCGGAGATGATTGAGGAACGTCATTGATCTGCGAGAGCTGGGAAGACGAAAACAAGCTGGAACTCCCATGCGAGACGGCAGATATATGGGTGGCGTGGGTGAGATTTGATTGGGAAGACTGAGTCCCCCGTGTCGATGCCTGGGAAGACGTAGTGCCTGAGGCAGAATCATATGCGACGAGGCCGTACATGTGTTGACTGCTGGACGTAGTTGAAGTCGAGCGCTGAGAGGCCGAAGACACTGCACCAGAGTCAGTATGGAGTCAAAGGCCGATTTAGGTGTGCATGCCTTGTGATTCTGTGTATAGCCACTTGAGTCCCTTGCGCCACTTGCCAGGAAGGCCATCGATCTTTGCTGGCTGCCAGACATACTGCGGGTGAATGGAGTGGGCTTGGTTACTCCTTTGTTGGGGGCTCATATTAAATGCCGAAATAAGCAGGTTTCTCCAGTTGCATTGGAGAGTCATCGAGTCACGGTCCAGGGAAAGATCCCTGACTTTGAGGTGACGGATAATAATCGGATCGCCACTGTTGGCCAAATGAACGACAATGTGTAGATGTGTTTTCAGATTAAAGGCTTCGATTTCGCGTCTATCGCTTGTTTTGGCTTGGAATATGGCAGATGTGCCGTGTTTTTGAAGGAACGAAAACCTGTCAATCGAGTCAAACGAGCACTCTAGCCGATCAATCAACATTCTCACCGTAGTCCATGTACAGCGTCGGTAGGTTCATAGAAGATAAAACTGGCAGGAGCACGGGCAACAAGCGCAGTCGATTGAAGAGCCCGCTTCACTAGGACGTTGTGCACCCAGTCGTTGACTGCGCAACACAGAATCCGCAGCCGCCACGCCTCCCTGTAACTTGTCAACAAATAGGCAAAAATTAGATAATTTTTACTCACGCATGCGTAAGTTCGGAAAGAATCATGGCGATAACCTCAATAGGTAGTTTCGTCCGCCGCATTCCGAACTCTGCCATCGAAGCGCGCTCTGGTATGGAGACGCGTCAGGATCTGTCTGATGACCACAACGTCAGTCAACATGCCCACGTGACCATAAAGCACGTGACCGCTCCCAAACGTCCCTAGTAAAACTTCCCTCAAAGAACCCTTCCTTTCGGCAACGTGCCCTGGATATTTGTCTCTATCTGGCTATACGCTTTTTCTGCGTCATCAGGCGACTACTATTCTTGTTTTGTACACCCATATATCGGCTCTCCTTCACATACAAGTTAGAGCTAGACTCCCCGGGCCCATTTACCCTGGTAACGGCAGTTCCATCGTAGTACCGGCCTTTTCCTCATCACAAACACCGCCTCCAAAGATATTTACTCTAAACCTTTTGAGGTCTTCTGCCCCACACGGCAAACCTTCCCTACTTCTCACTGGCGCGCCCAATGGCTCCACCACGGCTAATGCGCCTTCTAATCAAGGCCTTTCTTTGTTGTTCGTCACTCTGACAGAAATTTATCTTCGCAATGACGGTCATAGGCGATACCTTGCCGTAATACCTGGGCGAGGGGAGTCTGGCGAGCTCAGTTGCTACACCGTGAGCACAAAACGCATATATAACCGATTTGGATGGTCAACGCTCACCACTCACTCATTCCTCAGTCAGTGCTCGCCTATTCACCCCAGATTCACCATGCGTTTCTTCGCTATTCCCGTTCTTCTTACCTATGCCGTACTATGCATCCTACAACTCGTCGCCGCCACGCCTGTCCTCCCAACCCAAGACTTGATAGTAAAACGTGACAACCCTGATGTTTTAGCTGTGTTCACCAAGCTTAACACCACACTGGCTGGTATACTCCCTAAAATTGGTTGGTAATCTAGCTTCCCGTGTTTGGCAATACGCCAAATATATCTTGTTATAGACGAACTAGTGGAAACACAGACCGCCACTCAGAGCAACATCGAACCGCTCATCACTCAGATCGTCAGCGCACTCGACAATACATCCAGTGAACTTTCTCAGCTCGAACCCGTTGCGGCTCATAAGCGCCAATCTGACGATGAAGTCGCTCAACTAGTTGCCGGGATTATCACAGTACGCCCGCTCACCGCTCCATTTCGAACCTATTAAAATTCTGTCTTCCACAGTCGCTCACAACCACACTCAACGGGCTCTTAGGTTTCACCTCCACGATTCCTCTTTTGGGTGGTCTCCTTTCAGGGGTTGATACATCGTTGAACCAAGTATTGCGAGGACTCTCCATTCTACTTCAAGGTGTTCTCCGTCTCGTTGCCAATTTGCGAGTCCCAAACAGCAATCACATGTGACAATACTTAACTATATTGTGCTTCTTGCGTTCAGGTTAACTAATGTAGCTCAGCTACTCCGTAACCTGGCCCTTGGCCTCTCACTTGGTACTCTCGAACTCTGAATAGATGCACTAAAACACTACCACCCCCAACTCGGACAACTAGACTACGGGTCGTTTTTGACTTGGTTTACTTTCCACTGAAATAAAATTTGGCTTGATTTATGCATCATCAGAGACCAAATATATAAATCTGCGAAAATGACTGAATGGTACTTGCAGCATGTCACAATCACTCTAACATTGCTCATTAATATCAGTCATACAATTAATGCACCTTGCATCATAGCAAAATCACCCACTTCAACGGCTCACTTACATCAGGGGATTTTACCTAGGCTTCAGAGCTCGATAGAGCATGAGAGTCGGCGTACGAAGCCACAACTTCTCAGAGGCTCTCAGAGGCTGGTAGAGTGCCTAGAACCAGGAGGGGCAAATAAGCCCACATGATTCTGATCTACAACATGCTGAGACCGCACAGGTGCCCCATTCCCACTTCTAGACCTAGCCGTGTTGACGTGGGTTCTATGCTTCGACGTCGCACCCCAGCCGAACAACGAACATACAAAGATCATCCGGCGTCGGTGTTGTGCGCGACGGTACAAATCATTCGGCTATCGGTGTTATACCATGCGTGTGCGAATTCTGGGCCAAGCTTGCCGACACCGGTGTTTGTTGAGCCGGGTATATTTTACAATAATCACACCGATCGCAGATTGAGCCTGCCGATCCTATTGTGCCCACTGATTTTGTATTCTATGCCGAATTTTCATAGTTTTTTTTCGTGTTAATGTAGGAGATAATAGATATTAGTGTATCAACATAATTGCCATGGACATTTGTGGGGGGAACAGTATCAATCCTCGTCATCACTAACTCGCTCCACTTCTGGCTCCGTGTTTGCTCCAGAACCATTCGGGTACTGTCGAGCATATTCTTGCCTATGAGTGTGCCACATTAACTACATAGCCAAGTTTTGGTCGGGCGATGATGAACTTACTTTAAGAAGGTCATATGGAATTCACGCAATGCGCCCAGCCGATGGTATTGTGTAAGTTTGTCTACAAACACTTGGTAGATTGGCCCATAGACTTTCTCTTGAAATAGGACCGGCTTGGGTTGATTAGCTGGCCGGTTGTGCGAGTCGCCATGTTGGATCGATTCCAGCGCATGTTGTATCTGAGTGTGAGCATGAGCACGTTTTTGTGTGCCCGGACATCAAGATTAGCTTACCAGTGTGCATGCTAGTGCAATCGATGCCATTGGAACACCCGAACTTGTGGTTTGGTCAATATATGGTGCTGGGATAGAGCTCATCCCGAAGAGCTCTTCATAGAAATGTGCACCGATCGCTACGCCGTGTCTGGGTCTGTCGATCAAGATTGCTTGAAGGACACGTGTAATGCATTTATGGCGAAATCATCCAGACACTGATGATACATCCTGTAAGCCTAAAGTTAATATGATCCCATGTGCAGGTAATCAAACTATCTCACATACCGCAGGGTTATATCGTGTAAAGATGAAATTATCATCTTTGAGTAGTTCAGCCACCATCGCTTGGGCCCCGCTGGTGGCATCAACCGCATATAGTTGCTCAACAAACCCCAAAATATTTTGTTGGAAGTCACTACGGAGACGTGAATCCTTATCCCGAACCTACATAATTGATAAACATGTGAGATTTATACATGCAAATATAAAGAAAATAATGGACTTACATAAGTAAATGTTGCATTGTTGATCTTGTGGGTGGTGCGCGAATAACCCAAGGTGTGCTCTGCATACGCAATTGTCAGTTCTTGAGCCCGCCTGGTATTTACTGGAAATGCGTTTTCGGCCACCAAATACCAATGGAACCGGATGGTCATCTGGGAAATCGCCTGAACTTGTTCGAATGAGAATTGATTTTGGCGTTGGCGCCCTGGCTTAGGTCTTGTCGTCTTGTCGGCAGCACAATACATGTCGTTTGTAGGTGGGTGCGCTGCTCCAAAGAGTGCGGGAGTAGGTAAGGGAGCGGCATGGCGAAGGAACATCGATTGCAAGGTTAGCAAGTCGACTGGCATATTCATCATTGTAGACATTTGGTGCGCCATCATATCGCCAGCCGCATTAGAGTGGCTTGGTGCCGCCAATGGTGTTGCATAAACATTGTTAGTGTGGCCCTGCAGGGGGTAAATCGACATAGGTACTGTCAAATGTCCACTTGGTTCGGGGGGGGCCAGTGTCGGATGAGAAGGGTTTCGTAAAACAGGAGGTGTGGGAGGCGCAGGAGCTTTTGTTAGGGCTGGTGGTGGCTGGGGAGGTGCTGTAGATGTATGACTATCCTTACTGACGGGGGACTCATCAATCATTTGCCAGTCCCTCTGAGGTTCAGCCAAGGAAGTTTGTGCGATTGGCTGGCAGTAGGTGCTTAATGGCAACGGGAATCCTGGTGGTGGCGCTTTGGGATGACTGGGAGTAAACACCGCAAATGGGTCATCGTCCGAGTCCATTGTAACACTAGCAGTCCAGGTTGGCGCCTGGCGGAAAATGGCTGGTGACACACTAAATGTAATGG
The DNA here is from genome assembly GCA_037974915.1 of Ceratobasidium theobromae. Lineage (NCBI taxonomy): Eukaryota > Fungi > Basidiomycota > Agaricomycetes > Cantharellales > Ceratobasidiaceae > Ceratobasidium > Ceratobasidium theobromae. The sequence continues at coordinate 5,107 of JBBBZN010000119.1, read as the reverse complement.
CTCGACTTGGAGTTCGGGCGATGCGCTGACTAATCGGGGTTTTGGCAAGGCCCTGCCAACGACTCGGAGTGATACTGCCATGTGGCTTATTCGACAATCCCGGCACTGCTGGCTGAACCACCTGGGTACCTTGTTGGGTGGCAGCAGTAGCCGATGAACTTTCTGATCCATTTGGGACAACTTAGGATATGTTACTAGTAGCGCTTATAAGATATGAAGGAAATATAGCTGACCTAATGGGGCAATCGGTTCGCATCTTATTGACTCTGATTCTTCGCGATTTGGTGTTGCATCGTTGGATGTCTGCATTGGGGTGATATTTTATGGTTAATGATGATAATAGTAATATGAATAGGCGGATAACTCACCCCTGTGTTACCAACATTAGATACGGCCATTGAGTCAATGTGCGCAGCCACTTGGCCTATGTCGCTAGGTACTGGTGTAGTATCGTTGACAGATATGACCATTGAATTTGAATCGCAAGGTGTGGCTGTCCCGCTGGGTGAAGTCGAGTCGCTGTGTATGGCCGCAGAGCCAATAGTGGTGGGAAGGCTGGGTTTCGGTCTTGGACGTAAGGTTGCCAGCCTGCCAGTGGGTTGTTGTAGAATGGGTGGGGTGGCTATAGTTGGCACTGAAAGCTCAGGCTGTGCGTCTGTAGCACCCAAACTTATTTCAGGACCAGATATATGTTCCATCAATACACTTGAGGATTCGGTTGTCGCATCTGGAGCTGAATTAGAGGTAAGAATGTTATTCCTGTGCGGTTATGTGAAAAACGTCTAACTTGAATTCTCGCTATTGAGCAAACGAGCAGCCGCGCTTCTGGTGATCCGTTTATTGGCTGGGAAAAAATGTCAGCATATAGTGATGTAGTTCAGGAAATCGTCTATACCTGAGCTGCTCTGCATAGCAGCAGATACTGGAATAGGTGGGTGCTCTGTGCTACGAGGCGGGGGTAAAATGGCAGGAGGGTTGGTGTTGCTGTATTTGTAACGAAGGTTGCGTGTACCAGCATAAGGTGCAGCATTTTCTCGAGCTGCATTTGTACCAGTATTATCTTGGGCGCGTGGCATCGGGTTTTGCACAACAGGAGGTGACGAGTTGAAAAACAGAATGTTGAGAGGGTAGCTGGAACGGCAATCAAATGTCAGACTGAGGCCATACAAAAGACTCAGGCTTGTTCGGCACTGAGTTGTGAGAGCTAATTTAGCTCAGGGATGATTTCAAAAATTAGTACACGGCCATCCAAGTCCCATATACCTTTAGTGTTCATCGACTGCCCGGTTGCCTTGCGAGCAACAATGGATCGAATTATCTGCACAAATCCAGCTTGTTATTGTGAATTCGATAGTCTCAAATCATATCGGCTTCATTGCACTCATCAAAAAGATCAAATATGTGCTCAATTTTCTCCCGAATTGCTTAGAGTTCTCATAGCCACACTCGCACAGTCCAATAGTAAGTACAACTCCACACAGTCCTGAAAGGAATGTTAACATATAATGGCGGTATTCAATAGACCTTCATACATTACCTCGTCGACTTCAACCTATAAATTCAACCAACTACAACCACCTAAACCCGAGTCGCCCTTCCCTTTTAGTCTGGCCGAACACCAGTAATCCACCTAGTCCACCACCACTACAACAAGCGAATCTGTGTACACCCAGCACTTCCAATGACCTTCTCCCGAGTCTTGAGTCCGATGATCTTGGGCCAACCATTCCGTCCAACAACCCACCTGTTCCACAGAATATAAATATGCGGCCGGACCTGGATTGGTTTGATTGGTCAGTGTATACAAGGACAGTTGATAATGGGATGGTCTATTACACACACAATACGGCTGGTCGGATACTGGGGAAGTCGACAACAACTTGGGAAAATCTGTGGCAATCAAGGTCTAAACTCCATCCAGGTGTGCCTTGGTTTCCTTTTCCAAGCGAGCGGCAATGGAAGTTGGCACATTGGCTTGCAACGTGTAAGGCCTCGCAGTCAAAAATCGATGAGTTTCTGGCAATTGACGGAGTAAGTGTGATTCGTCAATGTTATGCATAATTGCTTACCATATTTGTAGATATTATCTGAAGAGCCTTGCTTTAGGAGCGCACGCGAGCTTTTCAATATGATCGAGACAGGTTTTCCCGGGTTTGGAGGTCCCGAGTGGTTCCCACAGGATATTGCTCTCCCCGAGGCACCAGAAGAGAAACTCACCTTATTCCTACACAACATCCCTGACTGTGCCAAGTACCTACTAAGTCGACCCGACCTTAAAGGCGATGTTACATTTACCCCCCAGATGATCTTCGAGGCCGATGACAGCACTGCAGTCATAAATGAAATGTTCACTGCACATCGATGGCACCAAATTCAGGTAAGTAGCAACGTCACTCCATAGGATTGTGAACTAAAACTAGAAATCAGAAATTACTAGTGGCCCAAGAAAAAGATGCTGCGTTATGCGGTATTTTATTTGGAAGTGATATCACGCACCTCACACTTTATTCTGGTGACATCAAGGTGCATGCGCTTTATATGTCTGTTGGGAATATCAGCAAGGGCGTCAGAAACAAGACAAGCCGACGGACGTGGATGTTAATTGCATACATACCTATCTGCAAGTGGGAGGCGACGCTAGCAAAGGCCGAGTTCAGGAGCAAACAACATAGAGTTGCACTCCCAGGGATCCTGAACTGATGACTATTCCACTACTCCATGTCCATCATTTGTCAGCCGCTACAAAATCCCGATGTCTACGAAATCATTGATCCTGAGGGCAACACCCGGCTCGTATCTTATGTCTTGAAGTCTCACCTTGCCGACCTGGAGGAACAATATAAGATCGCAGCCCTTGACAAGAGCAACTGTATCCCGGGCCAAGGAACAACAGAAGATTTCGGCTCGCCGGAAGAATGTGAACCTTGAACAGGCCAATCGATACTTGAGGCGATCACCAAGGTGCAAGAGCAACATGGGATAAACGCTGACCCATATGATTTCTCGCTCGGGGCCGACAAATATCGACTGGGCGATGTCGAGTACCCTTTCTGGTCATTGCTACCATTCGTGGATATCTGCAAAGTGCTCTCGCTCGACCTTTTACATGGTTTCCATAAGTTCTTCTTCGACCACCCATTTCAATGGAATGTCAACTCACTAGGCGAGGAAGAAATCGACGCGCGCACAAAATCGCAGCCAGCATATGCCAGAGCTCGATCATTTCCTAGGGGAGTAACCCACATTTCACAAATGTCAGGGAAAGAACACCGAGCACTACAAACAGTCCACCTCAGCATCGTTTCAAACTCACCTGCACGATATAGTCATGAACTCACTATTGCAACCCGAGCGTTGATGGATTATCTGTATCTAGCACAGCTACCAACACATACTGATAAGACACTTGCAGCATTTCAAGATGCGTATGCCTGGTTCCACGAAACGAAGGATATTTGGATCAAAAACGAGTCGCGAAGGGGTGAAAAAGGCAATGTTATCCCCCACTTTAAGATCCCGAAGTTGCACAATGCTCACCATCTTGTCGAGCAAGTTCTGGCAAAAGGAACAACCGATAACTATTCGACAGAGGTCATCAAACACTTACATATTGACACATTGAAGGAGCCATTTCAAGCGACCAACCGAAAAGACTGGCAAAATCAAATGATTCGTTGGTTGGTCCGCCGCGATAAGCTTGAAGATTTCGACCTATGGCTTCAGTATGTAGAAGGGCGGAAAGTGAGTGACGCAGAATCTGGCGATGTGTGCGTAGACAACACACCAATTGATCAAACTAATACTTGTAAGTTCGATCATGCAGATGGTTGCAAGATTACTGACCAACAATTTGGCCACTGGTCCACCGTACAAACAGATACAGAGGAAACTAGACAGAGGAGAGGCGGGTTTGCAATGGATCCCGCACTTGCACAAGGCGATGACCTGACACTAACCGTGACTGGTGCACCATTAACCCCATCACCACTGGCAAACGGGTCAAGAAAGCGTAAGCGCGACAAGACCGACAACGACCGGGAGGACCGTCACTCGAAGAGGATAATTAAGTCACAAGACATACACAGGTTGTTGGGACACCAAGACATCACACTAAAACCCGCTGAACGGTTGACCGTGGCCGAACTCTTGAATAAGTACAAGCTGCCGAAGTTCCTCGACGATTACAAGGCTAGCGGTTACCACGTTGCGAGTCCCATGACCAAGGACACTGCCATCGAAATTTGGAAATCAATACGAGTGCAGGAGCCCCAACGCCGATTTTCCCCGAAACCCATTTGGCGCCGTGCCCATGCTGAGCCATCAGATGATGATAACCCTGCTGTTGCTGACCCAGTCTTGTACACAAAGGATGCACAGACACTCAATATAGCTGACGCACGATTGCATGGTGAGTCGCACCTCCTCAAGTCCTCCCGCACAACACTAACCAGGTACAATGCCACAAAGATTGCCAGGTTGCTCGGATCCGGCTAATTTTCCGCATTGCTACCCCGAAAAATCGAAATAATCCTTCAACTGACCACCAACCCACACTTCTTTACATCCACAAGTTCTTGCCAACCCCGAGCGAGCTGGAGAATGCAACCCAAATGTTTGTGGTGAAGAAACCAGCTAGGGAGCGAGCCAAAATCATTGCCACGTCTCGTATTGTTCGTTTTTGTCCCCTCAGCCCTCGGATTGTTGGTGCAGCACCACGAAATGTTACCCCCCAGACGGCATTAGATCATTACGATGCATTCTATATTAATAAATATTTTTCTATAGAGGATTTTTTGTACTATAACAACCTTTGCAGTTGACCGTGATATAATTTTTATCCACCGAAGCAAACCCAGGCCGAAAGCTAAATTATAATTAACAAATATGATACACAGGCACAATAGGATCGGCAGGCTCAATCTGCGATCGGTGTGATTATTGTAAAATATACCCGGCTCAACAAACACCGGTGTCGGCAAGCTTGGCCCAGAATTCGCACACGCATGGTATAACACCAATAGCCGAATGATTTGTACCGTCGCACACAACACCGACGCCGGATGATCTTTGTATGTTTGTTGTTCGGCTGGGGTGCGACGTCGAAGCA
>JBBBZN010000118.1:0-41093 GCA_037974915.1 Ceratobasidium theobromae | reverse complement strand
GCGAGCGTCATTGACGCAATACTATTAGCGCTGAGGGACGTGTTTCAAACAATGTTAATGTTAGTCAGTTGAAGCAACTCATATCAGAGCCTATATGAGCGTTTTAGAAAGTTAGAAGATATTGATATTGGAGTTGGACACCTATCCCGGGCAACCTCGCTCGCACCTGACGGGTACTCGGGCATGTCTATGTTGCTCAACAACCTCGGCAAATTTCACCGGATGCGGTATCAGCACCTACAGTCACTAGAGGCGCTGGCCAACTCCATTGAATGCTTCCGTCGGTCTGCTTCATCCACCACAGGGGAGCCACACCACCGGTTCCGCGCTGCACTTCAGTGGGCCGAACTTGCCCCAATGCAATCCACTTCGGAGGCGATGCTTGCTTTTCAAACCGCAATTGATCTCATTCCTCTCGTAGTTTGGCTCGGCGAAACCATTTCACAACGCTACAACGACGTTCGTCAGATTGGTAGTCTGGTGGCAGATGCTGCGGCTACAGCCATTACTATGAGCGAGTATGATCGCGCACTTGAATGGCTCGAACAGGGCAGATCCATCGTTTGGAATCAAACTCTTCAACTTCGAACTCCATTTGACAAGTTGTCCTCTGTCAATCCGACGCTTGCTGCCGAACTTCTGGAAGTCTCCACCGAGCTCCATAACGCTGGCTCTCGACCACAGTATCAAGATGATGAATTCGATAAAGAGATCCCCCTGGAACAGATTGCCCAAAGACACCGTCGCCTCGCCGAGCAATACGATGAACTAGTCAATAAAATTCGTTCCATCGAGGGCTTCGGAGATTTCCTGCGTCCCAAAAAGGCCTCGGAGCTTCTAAAGGCTGCTCGGACAGGGCCTATAGTCATAGTTCACGTTCATAAATCTCGATGCGACGCACTTGTGTTACACCCGGCAGCAACTAAAGTGCAGTGCATCCCTCTGCCCAACTTGGACTATTCTGGGGTCGCTACTGCTCGAACAAAGTTAGACCTATCCCTTCAGTCATATGGCCTTAGAGAGCGGGACGCTTCTCGAAGGCCCGATCGAACTGCGCGTCGTGTAAAGCCAGAGACGGACCCATTTGAGGAGGTTTTGGGTACACTCTGGGCCATCATAGCGGAACCAATCCTTAATTCCCTCGGTTACCTCGTAAGTGCAACCATGAGATATATTGCTTGCGGTTGATAAAGGCCTGGATGTTCTTCTAGAAACAGCCGACTCCAAGTGACTTGCCCCACGTTACTTGGTGCGCGACGGGGCCGTTATAATTCCTGCCGCTGCATGCATCTGGCCTCTACGACGAGGGCCAAAACAAACTATTCAATTATGTTGTATCATCTTACACCCCAACTCTCGGCGCTCTACTCACCGCCACGACTGTTGCTCCTACAACACATTCTCGGGTTTTGGCGATTGGCCAGGAAGCAACTCCCGGGCATGCTCGTCTGCCTGGAACAAAATCAGAACTCGCGCTAATACAAAAACATGTTCAATCGCCGAATCTTTATGAAGATATTATCAACGAGAAAGCTACAAGCACTACGGTACTAGCTGCAATGGAATCATCCGACTGGGTCCATCTCGCTTGCCATGCAAGCCAGGACGTACATGATCCGACCGAAAGCGGATTCTTGCTGCATAAAGACACACTCAGCTTGTCAAAAATTATGCAGAAATCGCTTGGAAATAAGGGACTAGCGTTTCTCTCAGCATGTCAGACTGCTACAGGGGACGAAGTTAGGCCAGATGAATCGGTTCACCTTGCATCGGGAATGCTTTTGGCGGGGTATCCGAGTGTGATTGCGACGATGTGGTCTGTCAAAGACCAAGATGCTCCAGTGGTTGCAGATCAGGTGTACGGGCGACTTTTGAAGGATGGATTATCGAGAAGCGGCCAGGGCGTTGCATGCAGCCACGAATGAGTTACGGGCGAAAGTAGGTGACAAGGAGTTTGGGCGGTGGGTGCCATACATCCATATCGGCGTCTAGGAGATTTTCAGACACATCCGGCTTTATGATCTTCTGTATAGTCATCAGATAATATATCAGAATCTCGAATATGAGTAGACACTCGCCGCCAGGCTGCCTAATGAGACAAATGCAATAAAAGAGGGAGATCTCGCGAGTCGCGCCGAGCTTAAGACCTACTAATTTACCACGAACTGATCCGTATGGCCGGTGCCGGTCTTATTTTCAGACTAATTAGAATCCCGCAGCTCACGGAGATTGCGGATCGAACGAGGCGCTAACTTAAATAGGTTGATTGAGGTTGAGATATTCCTCCCGCTCGGCCTGGCCTGGCCTGGCCTGGCCATAGCCTAGTATATTCTGTCTTGAATATTCCCGCGGCCGCGGCCCATCTCAGGATCTCGTAGTTTAGCAAAAAGTTATTGGTCAAGTATAGAGTTGGCAGCCAATGTAAACATCAAATGCGATCCAGAAAAAGAAAGCTGAATATTCACCACAGATAATTTGAGTGTGGGACTGTGGGTAACAGTCGTATAGATGGGATCGGTACATCGTGATGGATAGCACGAACTAGAGCAACCGAGAAGAACGCCTTTTAACCCTTGATGCCGACCTCGCGATGCTAGAAATTCGTATATTTCGATTCACACTGGGTCGGGAACCAGCATGTGCATGGTGTAAATTAGGTATCGAGAAGATTTGGCTTATCGCCGAGCGCTTAGCTCGTCATTTGAACATTTCCGTTCTTGTCACATGACTTTCTCAAGCTTCGATTATTTTACGCGTCTTTACGGATGGCGCCCCCAGGTGGCACCCATCGTCAAGCTCGACTTTTAGTTTCCGCCCTCAACGACCCTTTCCGAGTATCTCGCTTACCATACCCTGCTGTTTGTCCCGGTGGGTGGGCTCATATGCTAGTGGGGATACGTCGAACATTTTCCAAGACCTTGAAGAGTGTATTCAATATAAATTTAATTATGAGGCATACTAAGTCGAGCCACCAATCACCGAAGTAGCTGGTCTATATAATCCTCCATGTTTGATTCTGCTATATACCTTGTGGACTAATCATTGAGCCGTTGATAGTACCTAGAATATGAGTGTGCCACATCCGCGATGATAGTGAATTTATAAAATATTAAAAGGTTCAATCATACATGCAATCTCTACTCCGAAGAGGCAATGAACAGTGCACACAGAAATCAATGACAATGATAGTCGCACAGCCCACTGAACTCCTCCCAGTCAGATGTCGGATTAGGATCCTCGCGCGTGAGGTACGTGAATGGAGGGCAGCCTGGCAGCTGCTTGAGGAACCTGAATATATTGGGCTTCTCGTTGTAGGGTTCCTCCCAATCGAGCTCAGTGTCCCAGAATACGAGTTGTTGAAACCAGTTTCGCTCGATGAGCTCCTGAAGCTCCGTTCGTTTGAAACTGCCGTTCATTATATATAAGGCTTCAAGATGGAGGTTTGTGTATGGGGTATACTCGGGCATAGGTATTATTGGGTCATCACTCAGAAAACTTGAATAGTATCCACTGATGACCAGTACACGAAGCTGCGGCACTAGACTGAGAAAGTGGCTCAATGAGTATTGGTGCGGGGATACTAGGCGGAGACGAGTGACGTTCGAGTGCGTCAAAAAGTGGTCAAGCTGCTCGGAAGCCGACTCGCAGCTTCTTACGGACAGCTGCAGCGGCTTTGCACCAGGTTCAATCCACCGAATAAATTTCTCCAACTCCTCCCCCTTCATGGTTCTCAAATTGAGGTCTTCTAAGTCGTCAAGATGCACAGGTAGAACTGGGGAGCTCATCGGAAGAGATTCTGTAATTGGGAGGAAGAAATGAAAAATGCGCAATCGGCGACTAGACTTCATAATCTCGACAATTTGGGATTCGGAAATCGTAGGGTTTGAATAGATTGAATCGGACCCAAGACGAAGTTCAGCGAGATTATGATACGCTTTGCTGGACCAACGAATATATACACATCTCAATCGTAGAACGCTGATTCGCGCAAAGACAGCTTCCAGGTGGCTCTCGCTTATATCTAGTTGTTTGCTGTCGTGCTGTTGTGGGCGCTCGGTTGACTCGAGGAAAAATAGATTGTAAAGTCCACCTAGATTTACCCCCCATATCGTCAGCTGTTCAAGTTGACCGGGAGCGCAGTTCTTGAAACAATATCCAAGCGATACGAAGTACGAATCGTACAATCCGCAGTACGTAAACATCTCCAGAGACCGTATGGGTGTAGCAGGTGGCAGAAAACTGAGGTCACCAATGTCCGCAGGTTTGCAGAGAAGATCAAAGTATGGAGCGACAATAAGAATGTCCAACGGCAAATGACGCGCCCGTGTTACGTATTCTTTTGCACGCGCAACAAGCCTTCGGCCAAGTCGGCGATGATAAGCGAGGTCGATACGGGACCAAAGGGTTGGTGATGCGAGTGCGATCTGCCGCCAACGAGAGCAAACCCGCGATAAGCGATCAAGATGTTTTGGGAGGTTCAAGATGGTCCAACGACTCTTCTTCTCGTTGATGACTGCAGATTTCGTGCTAACGACAAAATTGAAAATTCGAAGCATGATTTCTGGGGGAAGATTATTGATAAGCGCCACCGTTGGGGACACCGTCGGGGAGCTATTCAAGACCTGTCTCAATTGCAAGGGGGCCTTGGCTCGATCTAGTTCTTCCTGATAGTAAGAGTCGACTAGTTGTAGCTGATGCTTCGCTTGCTTCAAAAGATCTTGAACTCGAACGCTGCTTTGGACCACCGCTTGGAGATCGATCTTGTGGGTGGAGCAAATACCGATATATTTATTCAAGGCATCGTTAAGCAAGTTCCTCGTAGTGTCAAGTTCCTCGAGCATAGTGTTGATTTGATGGCACAGTGATATAATAGTTGTGGAGGTTCGAAAACCGCGGTCAGGTACTGGTTGCGCCACCACCAAGAGGGGCTACAAATATATATTCACATGAAATCCTGACGTAACCAGGGCGCCAGACGATTCCAGATATCAGCGCTTGATTTCAGCAGCAATAATATGCATGCCTTCACTTTGGAAAATACCCAGCATAGTGCATAATAGTCAAACGCATGATCTAATCATTTGACTCTCGCAGATTTTTCGACAAACCAAAGTTAGTATTAGTGCAACCTGAGTATATTACTGAGGGAACTCAGTAGGGGACCGCGAGCTAAGGATTAGGATTCCCAAATTGGAATCTCATTTAGTATCATCCATTTATTAGGATCAAGCTCATCATACCGTGTATATTGATTGACGGATCATTCCCAAATTACGAGGATGTCACGGCTACGATGGTGAATGCACGACAAACATCGTAAGGCTCTAAGTTACAATATCTGCCACGCTTCATGACCAACAAACTTAGACAATACCTTAAAAATAGCACGACCATACATTATAAGGTATTCAAACGAGGTTATTGCGGGCGCATAGGAATCAGGAGCAAATTAAACGGAGCGGTTGAACACAGCCATAAGCCAAACCTGAAACCAGGACCGCCACACAGCGCCGGAAAGACGCGCAACACCCCCATATATCCATTGGGCAATAATTATATTCCAACTAATAGAGATAATTTTCCCGGGGAAGCGCTATCATATCTAGCTTTGGATAAATACTTTTCCCAGAATCCCTCTCAGCTAGCTTAGAGCTCGCCTAGAGGTAGAACACGTCGACACAGGAATCATTTAAACCCCGTAAATGATAATAAGCATGCCCTTTTAATATTAAGACCGATTGTTACAGCTTGAGGACTGATTGGGGATTGAACCGGCGAAGGATATGTTCCGTTTCTTGGTTTCACTGAATTTGCATGTGACACATGAACCTCCCAACTCGTCTAACCCTAGCTGAGGTGAGCGCTCTGCGATCGAGTTGAATCGTTCAGAAATACACATCACAACATTCGAGTAGACCGTATTTCCGCCCCTGTATGAGCGGTCTCGCATGGTGCTGTGCATGTATGCGCGAGGCGCCTGTCAGCTTACACGTTGCTTGACTGTTCCGGCCGGCGAAGGGCATGCGCACATCAGATGAGCGTTCTTATTGAGGCCTAGACTTAAACGCAGGCCACACGTGTCCTAGAGCCATATGTTATCTAGCTGTACGTTTAAGCTCCCTGTTTCTTCTAATTACCGATAGCGTCGACATGGTAATCGTAACCTTATACATGATGCTTCACGCTGTATGAATACCTTGCCGTATCTGAAGTGATCTTCTATTCTCTACGCGCCCTAAATACGCCATTAGTTCATTTTTTCCTTTCATAGGTCAGTGACCCGCGCCAGTGAGGTCTCTGACAATGATCAAACTTTAGGGGTTCCAGCCCGACCCCATGCATGCGCCACTGGTGAAAAGGCCTCAGCGTTTGACAAATTCTGTCTTCGCATCATAGTGAAATGTTCCACCTGCCGGAGTTCGGCGGCTGGAGGTAGAAGGCACTATGCCTCATTAGACCTGCACACGAACGCGTAACTGAAGATTTGAGCTTTTAGTTGTCCTACGGTGGTTTGATCAGACTGAGCTTGTACTTTGAGCCTTGTATATGACGTTGAGATTACTAGTACTATCCTTCCGTGAGCTTGGGAACAAATTGTCATGTTATGATTTGATGAGCAGGGGAGAATCACGTGATGGCTTGGCGTTTCCATGAGGCATCCACGCCCACAAACCTAGGATTCCAGCGCTGGGAACAACTTCCGATTCGAGACTTGTGGCCTTTTCATATGCGGTCCCGAATTGATATACGAGATCTAATTTCCGAAACGTGTTCGACCTTGCCAATTTGTTGACCTCCTATCCGTGCTCATCTTGGCAATGCGGCGAATATAGCTCCAACGCGTCCTTCGCATGCATTTTAATATTTGCTTAATTTGGCAGCCCGTTTTGCCTGTCATAGAACTATAAATCTGTGAACAAATGTCCCGCTGCTCCACCAGGGTTGTCCCGTACCGCCCACCTCTGCAGTATCCTCTCAACTATGTCTTTGCTGCTGAGCGCCCTGGGCTCATACGTCATTGGATTGCCATGGTATGTCGCTTGAATTCCCCGCTAAATGATCCTTACCCATGTTTCATATAGGTTTGGTTCTTCAAAATCAATTCCCGAGCCAACCCTAGGTCCAACATCTGGAGTGAACAATGACGCGGCGGAGGTCGTTGTGGTTGAAAAGTAGGAGTTTTATTGACTATTATCGTGTTAGGTCTGACAGTGTGTTCGCTATCCACTTAGCACATCTGAGTCGACCCTCTACGCACTCATCATCGGCATTAACGACTACCCTAATCTCAAACCACTCGGGGGTGCCGTGGCCGACGCGGACCAGATGGCCGACTTTTTGATGAACGACCTCCTCGTCCCACCCGACCACATCACCAATCTGCGGAACGAGACCGCCTCCCGCAAAGGAATCCTTGACGCTTTCCAAGCGCTCTTGCACGACCCACGGATCAACAAGGACGACCCGATTCTGATTTACTACGCTGGTCATGGGGGAGCAACAAGGGCTCCACCCGAGTGGAAAGACAAGTGCGGGACAAACGATATCCAGGTTATTTTCCCTTTTGATTACGAGCAAGAGGTCGCTGGTTCCAAGATCAACTGTATTCCGGACAAGACTATTGCAACGTGGCTCAATGATTTGTCGCAAGCAAAGGGCGATAATATTGTAAGCTCCAGATCGCTCATTTGATCATGACTTACCTGGTGAATTTTTAGACTGTGATATTCGATTCTTGCCACTCAGCCTCGGCCAACCGCAGCGACGCGCCCACGCGAAGGGAATCGCGCAGTGCTGGTGTCACCTTCGACATTCCTTGGAACATCGATGAGGACCTTTTCACCTCTGTCATTCTATCAGCCGAAGATTCCCGGCGTACATCACCACCGCTGTGCACCCATCAGGCCTCGCATATCCATTTTGCGGCATGTGGGTCGGAGGAGTTGGCGTGGGAGGAAGAAGGGCGCGGCGCGTTTACTTCTGCGTTGTTGAAGACCATCCGCGCCTATGGTGTTGACAAGCTTACCTATCAAAACTTGATGGTTTCCTTGCCGATTCTTCCAAAGTAAGATATATTCACGGGTGTTGGCTTGCAAGCTTAATTTGCGTTTTATTAGGCAATCCCCGCATTGTTATGGTGCGAAGAAGCGCCGCATCCTGTTCAACTCTCGTGTCCCTTCTCGCCATGTCGCTTTTATCCCCGTCAAATTCGAGGACGACACGCTCACCCTTCAGGCTGGCGCAGCTTCCGGTGTAACATTCAATTCCGTCTGGGAACTACATAAAATCCCAACCTTGGAGTCGCCCTCGATTGGCAGGTTTTGCGCTGGGACTCCGAGCGTGTCGACTACGGTGTTGAGCCCCGAAAAGCCGAACCAGAATGCGCTAAAACTGGTCGCCGGAACCCGAGTTTTTGCTATGCAGGTCCAATGCGGAACGGGGAACGAGCTCAAGGTATGGTTCTCACCCGAGGCCGGGAGGCTCCTCTTCCCTTCATCAGCGATGGACGCATCAACAGAAGTTATCGGATCGAGCGAGCACGAAGTCGGATACGTAGCACATCCATATCGAGATACCGCCGATGTTGCCGTCGAGCTTGCGCCAGATTCATCTTTTACAAACCCCGAGGTTATTTTCCATCTGTGCAATAGCGAAGCGGAAAAGTATGGCGCCGCGACTCTTCGCTACCGCAAACCTGCGCGACGAGAAGAGGTTGAACCGATTTTGTTTGCCGCTGCCAAATGGAATTGGCACTTGCAACGGACGAACGAAGATAGCAAGGCCAAGGATATCGTGTCGATGGAAATGATGAAGGTTGCACACAGGACCGGAAGAGGGATCAGGGATCGCAAGTACCTCGAGGAGCCGTACGAGGACTTGGCAAGCTCGGGAGTGGTAGACTTTGCGGTCAAACGAACCGATTTGTACGGGGTCAGGCTAACGAACGACTCGAGCGTGCCGCTATATGTGCGCATGTTTTATTTCGACACGACGGATTTCTCGATTTGTGAGTCTGGTTACCTTGTAGGATTTATTCAACTTTTGCTGATAGTTTGCCCATTCTAGTCGACATGTATGGTCATAGCGTGGCGAACGGTCGAGCCGACGCTGAGCTCCCTGCACAGGGGCAACTTATGATTGGGGACGACCGCGAGGGCGGAGAACCACTTCCTTTCTCACTTGATTCGGGCGAGAAACTCAATCTAGGGTTCATGAAAGTGTTTTGGTCTACAGACCCGCTACAGCTCGACAACCTCGAGCAGGAAGATGTATTTGACCAACCGCCCTCAAGGTCCGACTCGCGAAAGTTTGTCAAAATGAAGGCACGGGAAATCAAAGATTGGGGAACTGTGATGTTGGCGTTGGTGCAACGCGCGCCATAAGTTGGTAATAATTTGGGTGTTGGCTGAATTGAATTGAAACATGGTTTAGCAGCGTGGGTTTCCGCTTGTTTTGTATTTTATATGCGCTTGTACGTCCCTCGTAGGGCGGGTACCGTATAAATATATGCATATTGAACCTGAGTTTTACCAAACAAGTCTGCCGTCCAGACCCTCCGAATGTTGGAATCAGGTATGTAGAGGTTTCTAGAATTCGATAAAACAGGGTACGGGTCCTCATCTAGGTAGTACTGCAAGACATGCGTACCGCACATGGACAATGTAATTCCCAGAATGGATCATTATTCGTGAATTTGATTGGTGTCGGAGTTCCATCATACTCGGGGTGAGGCATATCGAACATCATAATGGGGTCCGTGGTGATGGACAATCGGGCCCGAACACGCCACCTTGAGTCGTGTCCCTCGTTCCCGGCATAATTCCTGTGTTGCAAGCTCCCTACCTTCGAGGTTCAACCTGGGGGCAAATATATCAAATAATGCTGATGTGTATTCACGCTATCAGCACCCAGAATGAAAACGACCGAAATTGATATATTCACATTTAAAACTAAATCGGGAGAGCATGCGCGCTCCCATGTCAAACAATCGCGTTTTCCGCGTAATATTCATAAGAATCAGCATTCCTGACGGCTCTCCTAGGTCTGTCACGGGCCAGCCTCGCACAGCTCCTAGCCCCCCACGTCTAATCCTTTATAGACGCGACTTGGTGAAAGTGAGACCCTCTGGGGGGAATTTAGCCTCGAGTTCCAACACTAGAAATTCTACCCACTCGTGGTAGGTTGTGCCGGCTGATGTACAGGGTTAATTTGCACGTGTTGCCATACAAATAAGATCCAGCCTACCTCGGGAATTTACCCCAAAAGTTAACTGCGCTCCGGAATTTCGGACATATATGTACCGTACCATAGTCCGTTGTTCGCGCAAATGCAAACGTCGATCGTTTGTGCGGGCAGTCGCAAACCCACTGGCAGAAATATATAATCAGGTCTATGGATTGAGGTTGGAGTCATACTCACAATGTATGCGGTGAAATCCTCATCAGCGAGATCATGTACTCTTCGCCACACCCTTTGAGCTCGACTCGTCTTGCGTACACCGAACCACCTTGCGATTCGTGAGGCCAGGCAGCATAGTTGGCCACCAGATACGCTTTAGCCTCTTGAGCGAGGTTTACAGCTCTAGTTGCCGCAAGTTCAATCTTTCCGAGGCAGTCTCCCACTCGGGCAGGCATGATCACAACTGTGAAAGGTCTGGGTCCCCGCAGTACGTTTCGAGGGGCTACCCGTTGCTCATTCCAATACGACTTTGGGATTTTGAATTCGAGTTAGGGAGGGACCTTGTACGACCCTTCCTCGATATTGTCGTTGGAATCTAATAGTAGGATGTATGAAGTCGGGGTGAGCACATAGTCCCCAGGTCCAGACTTGGAGAAGTCATACAAATCACTCACTGTCCATATCAATTAGCATGCTAACTATCATGCGGAGTCAACACTTACGTTCATATTCGTAAGTTTTCTTCGCCGAATATACTATATTGTCCTTGCAGCGCGGCGTCTTCGGGCGACCATTTATACTATAACCCGATTAATGTAATCAGTATACTCGTATCTAGTATAGCACGCACCGCGTAGCCTAGAAATTCGGGCTCTTTCTCGGGATCGTCCTTTTTCGCAGGGTTGAACTTGTCAGCGTCATACTTATCGATGGGGTCTGGTTGGTCGATGAGGGATGTCGGCGACTCGAGCACCGGGTATAGTTAGCTGCCATCGTTGGTGATTGCGACGCGTACTATCATCGACTTGGCGCCGCCCGGGATGACTAAAAATCGTAAATGTCAGAATGGCTATCACCCGATACCCGAAAAACAACAAACATGTCATTTCGACTCTGAGATCTGTAGGAACCGGGTCATCTCCGCTGAAGCCTGGAGGACCCAGGTAGAAGCTGACAGATTGAATAAGAGCGACGATTAGCCTTAGGAGTTTCGTAATGTCTCACTAGGAAGGATACTGGGTAGAGAATTCAACTCACAGGCCGGGGTTTTATACCTATATGAAGGCATTCTGACGATGCAGCGAATTTGCGGGTATCCGATGAATGAGTATATACTCTTAGTGAGATCGGATCATTTCAGGACTGAGTTGATAGTGCGGCATTACACACCCGACTTCTGGTGAAAACTCGTAAATAAAGCCTAACCAGCCAATGGATACCTACTTAGTGCCACCGCTCGATTAATTCATACAACTACTTCATTTTGTTGTGCGCTGAGCCTCCAGGACCTTTCAAGAGAGATGAGCCGCTAGAGCATATGCATATGACGTGTTGAGTTGTGTGGCTCGAGGTTGATATGAGAAAATGTTCCGGGGGCGGGCAAGATGATCGGAGAGTGGAGCAAACCTGATGAACAGCCACAGGAATAATTTGAAATAAAGATGTCAGGCGCCTCTGTTAGGCGCCGGCGTCCCGCTCACGCATATATCATGATAGTTGACAGGATACTTGCAATCTGATTAGCCATGTGTAGATACCTTGGAAGATGCAGCGGGTAGAGCTTCAAAATCTCTGCTCCGCGGTTCCCGACTGGTAACCAGACACCCATTAATATTGGTTATCAACTACCGACACTGTATTTAGGCTCGATTTCGTGGCGACGTCCGGTTCACTACAAATTCCCCGCCTCAAAGATACCCTAAAGATGTTCGAGGATATAATAGTTAAACTCCCGCCTCCCCGAACGTAGATTTTCCTCGCGCACTGGAAATAGAAATAATTATGCCCTCAATGAGGTGGGGCGAATTTCGATAGTGTATAATCAGGTTGTAGGGCTAGAAAAGTGAACTTGCAATTGGCTCAATTGGATCGAGGGTGAGCGAATGAGTTGAAATATGATTTGCGTAGCCCCAAAACTCAAGCGTCCTGACCGACAGGCAAGTACTAGTTGAACGACGTCGTGGAACCAGGTGATTTCTCGAGAGGGAAATATCATTGTAATCTCGAGTGCCAATGGCTGTATACTGGCTAATTTTTGATACAAGTATTCGACGAGTCATTCGTTGCATTCTTCCATAGCTAGACAGCTAGCTCTTCGTGAATCACGTATATGGCAATAAGCGAAAAGGCCGAAGGGTCAACAAACACATTGGGACCAGTAGGAAAACGATAGATCCAGGAGTCACCTCGAGAACCTCATAATACCGATGCTCAATCGTACTTTATGCTATCGAGCCCATAAGCTCGCTGTTGTGGAACAAAACCCAAGTACCTCTACAATATTAATCCGCCACCCAATTCCGCTGCCACATAATGCCTCCTATAATCCAGTCTATCGATGTGCGTGTTAGCTTATGGCGTTCTCCAATTTCCTCGTTACTTCTAACCGCGTTCATGGTTGTAACATTGTGGATTATACACTCCATCAAAATCACGAGGAAATTATCATGTTAATCCGTGGTCAACTGAGTAGAGTCACAGCGTGCAAGACCTCGGCGGTAAGGTAAGCCCTAGTCGAAATTTGTATCATGCGGCGTTTGCACCATACGGCTAGAAACTTGACGGTACAACATCAGTTAAAAAACAAAATTAAGGTTTCCAATCAAACTCATTATAATTGGAAAGAAATCAGGTTAAAATAAGTAGATAATGACACGAATCAAAACAATGACCGATATGAGCTCCGAGCAGCGCTACCAACTCGCCCGCTCTACAGTAGGTCCTAGCTAGCTATAGTAACACGTACAGTGGGTCGGATGTAATAGGCCGTACAATATATAGATTCGCGCCGGATCCATCCCAGCGTGAAAATTCGTTGTACATTTGCTCTTAAATTAGAAGCGCTAACCCCCCAATTAAAACTCGAGCAAGTACTGTAAGAATGAATAGTTACTTGTGAAATGAAATAAATACCTACACCGCACGTTTGTTGCTATAGGCAAGAGTCTTCAGTTGATCAAAGTTGAAATGGATAACGCTTGTGCCCTTGTGACGACTTGATTACAGCTTAAGGAAATGGCGACGTATGTATTAATATCGACATCAAGCAACCGAAGTTCTTTGCAGTGTTCCGCTTATAACTTACCACTCCCTCACCTGGGTTTTAAATTAGCGAGCACAACAAAAACATTCATGTATACCTACCACTACTTCTTAATCAGGACCGGTTAGATCTGTTGTGCTTGGCCAATTGGGCTCATCGACCTTCTTGCCGCTGTTGAAATCGAATACCGTTGCATATTTGGCGGGGTCTGAAACTACTCTCAACTTATCAAGTGAACTTAGTTCTCTTGGCCGCTTGCCATCCTAGCATAAATACACCCTCGTCTTGATTCCCTAAGCTCATCAAAAAACGTCTACACCTGACTATCGAGGCTCTCTTACTTTCTTCAATCGCAACTCCAAACATGATGCTCCGCATATATTTGTTTTTACTGGCTGTTAGTTCACTTTGCTTTGCAACTATACCCGCCCATCATAAGCATTTAGCCCGTGCTCCGGGAATCAGGAAGAGTGAATCGTTTGGGGGTCCTGGCGGGTATGTATATGTTTATTCTCCGAGGCCCACAGCTCCTAACACACTTGCGTACTCAGGTCACCATTCGATTCTTCTTCTTCGTTAGGATCTAGCCCTAGATTAACTTCTCTAACTCTACGTGGGGGTAACCGTCTAGACTCCATCTCATTCACCCTGGCCTCGGGCAAAACCTTTACTCACGGCGGCGGGGGAGGAACTTCTCGTACGCTCACGCTCGGTCGTCACGAGTTCATCACATTTATAAAGCTTTGTGCGGACAACAAGAAAGAGAACACCAGCGTCCTGACCGAACGCATCCATTATGCCTACGTGAGGACCAATACAGGACGTACTCTCGAAGCGGGTCGCAGGATATTGTTTTGTCGAGATTACTGGGTGCCACAGGGGTATGCTCTGGTTGGAGGATTTGGACGAAGTGCAAGGGAGGTAGACAGGCTCGGGTTGATCTATGCACCAAGGGTATAGATAGCAGCCCAATTTGACTAAATACATATGGGTGTGACATTCATGTTGTAAAAAAATATGTTGTAACGTTAATTAACGTACTTGCATATTTTATTAGTAAAGTCACAGGGATGAGAGTGACCGTGGAAAACAGCATTTCTAGCCGATTCTCCACCAATGATATGAGCTGCCCCCCCCCCCTCCGATACGAGTGGCTGTTTGTACCGGGGACCGCGGGACTGTACATGTGTCTGGGTCTAACACGAGGGATATGCGCACCAGGAATTTGACCCGTGAATAAAGGGGGACCAACGTACTCCAGAAGCACGCACGAGGACGCCTATAGAGTCCCACCAAGCGTCGGACGTTGGCGTCATTTTCCGACTCGTTTGAATTCCTGTCAACGACAGAAAATTAAACGACGGGCCGGGCGAGACGTTAGATCGTTCATACGGGGCTCGCTGATCGGCGCTGAAACTAAAAAGGGTTGGCTTACGATCGAATTATTACCCCCCATCCAGCGGAATTATTGCCCTTCACTTGGTTCATGATCATCTGGGACAATGACGTAAGAGCGGTGGATATCGTGTTGGCTTGAAATTTTCAAAAAAAGGATTGCAGCTGGGAGCTATTTTATTATAACTCAAGAGGTGAGCAGAGTCAAAGTGCAACGGGTGGACATACAATGAACTGGATAATTTCGTATTTCGTTATAGTTACAGGGTTGATATAACCTTAATGGTGTATACGTAGATGGTAGCTTAAATCAAGCCCGACTCACATAAAAACAACTCCAAGCTTAAGCTTATATTGTTGGTTCTGGAAGGAGAGTCCAGATTGTGAGAGAGAGGCATGAGGCCACAACGGCCGCATCATGATATCAAACAAAATATCAGATACCTTTGCATGGGCATGGAATTATGAAGTGGAACTTCAGGGATACAAAAAACATTTATTAATTTATGCGGCGCGTCAAAAATTTGGACGAAATATAATTTGACACAAGTTAGAGTTTGACTTCATAAGAGGTGTTGTGGGCAAAGATAGGAGACCTAAAATGGGCGAGATCGACCATGTACAGCCACAGGTCAATTAATTTGCAATAGGGTCCCGCTGGCAGCAGCGCATCACTGTAGATGGTCTCTCATTAGGTGATTTCCCAGCAACCGATAGCATATCCCGACGTGCTAAGCGACTCAAAGGGGTAATATGAGTTTACATAAAATGCGGGATGGAAAAGAAGAGAACGACAGGACCCAGGTATAACACTCTATCTGCTGATGTGAAAAGGCAGAAGAACTGACACGTCAACAGGCAAGCATTCAATGGTGCAAAGAGATGATAACACAGCTAGAGGTACTAGAGGAGAGATTCAGGTGTGTAGATCGTGTATCAACGAGTGGGATTGACCGGCCAACGAGGAAAAAATGAACAGTGAAGGCGATGAAGAGCCGGCAACCATTCTATCCGACGTTACAGATGTGTTGAACCGACTGGAGGAACAAAACGTAATCCCATCAATTTCGAATTCTCAGATACGAACCCAGCTGGTATTTGCATTGCTGAGGCTAGGCGATTGGCTAAAAACCTATTTCCGACGAAACAAAGGGGGGGGATACATTGAGCTGAGGATACGATGCCAATCTATTGCCTTTAAGGTCGCTCTGCAGGATGGCCCAACGTGGGAGGTGATCGAAATACTCGTGCCCAGGCTTAGCTCTTCTTATTTAGAACGATTTCAGTTGTTTGGCCAACTGGAGGATATTGAGAGTGCAATACAGTTCCAATCCAGGGCAGTCGCGGTCGCACCCGATGGAAATGCATCTTTGCCTAGTTTTCTCAACAGCCTCGGAATCTCGCATCGGAACCGATTTGAGCGACTAGGGGAAATTGATGATCTTGGGAAGGCAATCGAATATCAATCTCGGGCGCTCTCACTTGCACCTGATGGGCATGAAAACATGCCTAACTGGCTCAACAATCTTGGAACCTCACACCAGAACCGGTTTGGGCGCCTTGGGAAGGTTGAAGATCTTGAAAAGGCAATCGAACTTAAGTCTCGGGCGATCGAAATTGCACCTGATGGGCATCCTAATATGCCTATCTGGCTCAATAACCTTGGAATCTCGCACCGGACCCGATTTGAGCGCCTTGGGAAAGCTGAAGAACTCGAAAAAGCAATCGAATATCAATCTCAGGCAGTCTCACTCACGTCTGAGGAGGATACAAGTATGCCTCGATGGCTCAATAACCTCGGAATCTCATACCGAAGCCGATTTAGGCAACTTGGGCAGGTTGAAGATCTGGAGAAGGCAATCGAATATCAGTCCCGGGCAATCTCTCTCACACCCAGAGGGCATGCAAGTATGCCTGACTGGCTCCTCAACCTCGGAAACTCACACCGAAGCAGGTTTGGGCGCCTTGGGAAGATTGAAGATCTCGAGAAAGCAATCAAATATCAATCTCAGGCGCTTTCACTGGCACCTGATGGGCATGCAAATATGCCTAGTTTGCTCAATAACCTCGGAAACTCGCATGGGAACCGATTTGAACGCCTTAAACGGGTCGAGGATATCGGAAAAGCAATTGAATATCAGTCCCGGGCGGTCTCACTCGCACCCGATGGACATGCGAATATGCCTGGTTGGCTCAACAACCTTGGAGTCTCCTACCGGAACAGATTTGAGCAACTCGGGCAGGTTGAAGATCTTGAAAAAGCGATTAAATATCAAACCCAGGGGCTCTCACTTACACCCGAAATGCACGCAAGTGTATCTAGGTGGCTCAACAACCTTGGCAACTCATACCACAGTCAATATAAGCATTCAAACTCCCCAGAGGCATTGGCCCAGTCAGTCGAATGTTTTTCTCGATCTGCCTTGTCTCTCACTGGGCAGCCACGCTACCGTTTCCAAGCTGCGCTCACCTGGACAAAACTCGCGCCTTTACGGTCCACCTCTGAGACTCTTCTTGCCTTCCAAACTTCAATCGATCTCATTCCCCATGTAGTTTGGCTTGGCAAATCACTAGCTCAACGATATGATGACGTTCACCTGATTGGCGATTTGGCCACAGAGTCTGCAGCCGCAGCTATATCAGCGGGCATGCATGAACGGGCACTTGAATGGCTCGAACAAGCCAGATCCATCGTCTGGAATCAAACTCTCCAACTTCAGACTCCATTTGACGAGTTATCTTTAGTTAACCCAACGCTTGGTGCTAAGCTCCAGCAAATCGCTACCGAGCTTCATAATGCCGGCGCTGCGTCCCAGTCAAGTGATGAACTCTCCCCAGAGCTGGCTTCACAAAAGCACCGTCGACTCGCAACCCAATACGACGAACTAATCAACGAGGTCCGCTCCATTGACGGTTTCAATGACTTCATGCGCCCTAAGAAGGCTTCTCAGCTCTTACGAGCAGCTCGGGATGGGCCTATAGTCGTAGTCAATGTCCACAAGTCCCGTTGCGATGCTCTTATCCTACTGCCCCACCAGGACGGAATTGGCCATGTCCCTCTCCCAGATTTCTCGCTTGACAAGGCGCAACAGACTTATGGACAGCTTCAATACTCGCTTCGCGGCCTTAGAGAACGGGGTTTCAAGATTGCAGCCAGAAAGCAAGAACAGGGCAAGGGATTCTCAGATGCGTTGAATATCCTGTGGACCAATGTGATACAGCCCATTCTTGGTTACCTTCAATACACTGTGTGTAAACTGCCCACATATTCCCTCCATGTCATAGCTGACTTTATGGAGGTAGCCGAAGTCAAATGTGGCTGACTTGCCACATGTCACCTGGTGCACGACAGGTCCACTGTCATTCCTGCCACTCCACGCTGCAGGCTGCTTTACCCATCCAAAAGCCAGGTTATCCGACTATGTTATTTCGTCCTACACACCCACACTCAGTGTGTTACTCTCTGCTCCCTCAGTCTCATCCGGATCCATCAAGCACTCAAGCATCTTATCTGTCGGACAAGAGCACACGCCAGGGCACAACCCTCTGCCAATGACCAGGGAAGAGCTTGCCAATATTCAAAACCGTATATCACCTCCACTCCGTTTCACGAAGCTCGATGGAGACACGGCAACGCCTGACGCAATACTGGCTGAAATGGCGCATCATGACTGGATTCACCTCGCTTGCCACGCATATCAAGACCGAAAACACCCGATCGACAGCGGATTCATATTGCACGAAGGGGTATTGACCTTGGGTAGCATTATGCAAAAGTCATTTACGAACAAAGGCCTTGCCTTTCTGTCCGCTTGTCAGACTGCCACAGGTGACAAGGAACTACCAGACGAGGCAGTTCACCTTGCATCTGGTATGCTTCTTGCAGGTTATCCAAGCATTATTGCGACAATGTGGTCCGTGGTGGATGAAGATGCACCGGTGATCGCAGATAAGGTGTATGCTGAAATGGTAGGGAATGGTCAAATGGACCATACGAAAACAGCGAGGGCGTTGCACTCGGCAGTACAGGAGCTTCGGGAGAGAGTTGGTGAAATGGAGCTTAGGCGCTGGGTTCCATATATTCACATTGGTGCCTAGAATGTTATAAATGCAATGTGTGTACTTTTGTGGCTTCGTCGATTCGGAAGTATATCTTGAATATTTCAATGCAAGATCCGCACACATACATCTTTTGACCAATACATAGTGCATACATCCTTGATATCTACTTTCAGGAGGAAACATAAGTACTAGTGCAAAGCTTAGCTTATTGTTCATCGCCGGGATACAGGCGTTTAGTTTGTGACCAACGGTAAGTTAGGGTGAATACCATTGTACAATCACCAGGAGCTAGGTGCGCACGTATCACTCTGATATCCACCATAGTCACCCGATTGATATTGTCATATAGATTCCTTGTAGAGTATCGTACGTATATCCCCCAACGACTTTGAGATCACACAAATTGAGGGCTGGTAGTAATGACGTACAGTTGATAGCTTCCAGAACCCTAGCTATATTAGCGTTTAAAATAATGGCAAGTAATTTAATGGGACACCATTGGATGGGGCTGACCATCAGAACCCTCGTTTCTCTGTGATTAAATGTGGCGCGGCAGGGGACCAGGATATCCACATTTTTTTACGCTAGTGTACATGTCCGGGCCAGTCAATCGCCAATCCATAAAACCAGACCTGATGTAATCTAGGAAAAAGATCCAAAAAGATACCGTCAGGTAATGAAAAACAAAAACCACACTGAAAATACAAGAAACACATATCCAAACTAAGGCTCATTCAACCACCGCGCCATTGGAGTCCTTGATTATCCAACGTGTCATCCTAGTTCCCCTAACACCAAACGCATTCCGGGGGTGATATGAGCTGAGTAAACATCCACCGTCGGACGATCTTGGTGCAAAACATGTTGCCATTGAACTCGGCACGAATTAAAGTCGTTTTCTACAAGAGATCAGACTTAAATTAGCTGTAGCATGGTGAGAGTATATTAAGTAACTCTGGTTGTCGTCACTTTAATCGTCGGCAACGAGTGTTGGGTCATATTGGGGTACCTATAATTCGTGACGAAAACTAATCGTCAGGCAGTGAGATGATTCAGCATTACATAACAAAACTCACCCAAAAAATGAAACCGAATCCTTATGTCAGCCCTCGATTAGCTCTATGCAGGCGATCCAAGTGCTCCAAAATAGTTGTAGATCGTTCAAAATCTCTGTTTCCGTGGCGAAAGGGGCCCCATAGTCGTAGAATTATGGGGCAGAAAAGCAAGCGTGGGGGTAATGTAGTTAACCCAAATACTTCGAAAAGAGAACTCAACCGTTGTTCGAGATGAAGTTCCCGCATAAGTCTAAGAAGTGAAGTTCATTAGAGGAGAGGAGCCTCGCTTAACGATGTCCCGGGTGTATCCACTTGATCTTCACCCAGCTGGATCCAACACAATGGGTCCACATACCTGAAAAGCCAGTACTTTTTATGCCTAGGGGACCTGGCGGTAATGACCCTCCTATACATCATCGAAATGAACTGAAAGAAGCGATGTATATCATCAGGAGCAACCAATCAATGACAGTCCGGTGCATGGGTCTTCGTCCTTGTGTAAACTGAATGAGGTCGCTAAATGGACCATAACCCTGGGAGTATCATGCCTACGAGAATCCCAGCGTCAGCAGGCAAGCATAGGTCGAACATGAGGGGACTGACTATCGCCCATTCCACTAAAATTCAAAATCACTAGGGATCAACAAGCGCCCAAACCCATGACCGAACATACACTTATAAACTCGAACAAGTCAACCACCACGAGGTCCTGACGAGGAAGGCTGAACCAGGCTTGGACACAACATTTCTCAACAAGTAGACAAGACGATCGAGATGCGATCCCCTGTTGAACTACGTCGACAATTAGTTTATACGACCAGCTTGGTTTAACATGAATATCCCAGTAATATCAATAACCGAGTATGATCTTTATAGGCGCAGCAACAGCCATAGGAATGATAGTTAACGACGAGTTTCGTAGGCCAAAATGCTCACAGACGCAAGTGCTAAGAAGAAGCTTCAGGATAGAATCAGCGTACAAGTATCAGGAAAAGGCAAGCTACTAACAGGCAACCTACGCAACCAACTAGCCGGCCGGCCTCTCATGTGGCACGGGCTGTTTCTAAACGCCCCGCTTTAGAATCTCCTCCCGTTGATGAGAGCCATAGCTTGGAGCTGGCTAGGGGGCCATGTTTGTATCAAAATCCGAAACCCGAAAACGTGTGGCAGAAGTCCGATCCGTGAGCAAAGGAGAACTAGCGTAGAAGAAGGAACGAGTAAGTCCTAGGGTGGCACTATGAGTACGTGGTTTTCCTCGGTAGGATTCCTGCTGATTGAGACACTATGAATCAGGTGAGAAGTTAGGTCATTACGCCACTCGCTAATCAATACTGGACCTAAATGAGTTCACCAAAGATAAAATACCTTTTCTTGATCTGGAATTATTACTCGCTAGGCCCATCTAAGATGTATCATCAGAGCCTCATACACCCTTACGCTCAGCATCGCCACAGTGTAAGAGAGCCCGCCAAACTCGGAAGAACAATTGTCTACACTTCGTGGTGACGTGTTCGGATCCGTAGACCACCCAAAGGAGACAAACCATCAGCATATATCACATCTCGCAACCCATAGGCGCGTCGAAAATTGTGGCAAAAAGCATAAATTGCGTGACTCGAGATTGGCATGACTTCTTTGAGGCAAAATATTACAAGCGAGCTTGGAGCAGTTTGTTGAACAGCCACGGCGACAAACGAGATTTGAAATAAGTATTAACTCGTGACCTCTTTAGCGCCGGCACACCCGCGCACGCGCAAATACTATGTCGTTAGTATAAAATAAATGCGATCTGATTGGTTATACCACTTTCATAGCTTGGAACACGCAACAGATGGTGCTTAAAAAGCTATATCTCTGGTCTCTCTATCAAAACCGATCCCATGCATTTCAGCGATAGTACCACATGAGCCCACCTTGAGTGATATTGCAAGCAGCTTATATCGGCTGAAATTTGCCGAAAGCTTGCATTCGTCATCCCAGAACGTCCTCTCATTTAGTTTCGCATATAATATATCTACATCTATAATATTTACTACGTATACTTGTGTACACCCGTACTTCTCGCTTGTAATTGCGTGCCGTGCTAGCGCTCTCATTTCGAAGCTTCTTGCGACATACACAAGTGGGTTGTTAGCAATGTATGAACAGCCACTGACAAATGGAAGGGGCGCCAGAAGATCATAACTCCCTACTACGCTGTACAAAATTGTTTGAACTTTAAGTGTCATTACCATGATACTCTTCCCTAGGGTTGCGCTACGTGCGCGTGCCGTTAATTGTTACATCCCACTACGCGACGTCCATTATATTAAATCGGGTTAACTTAAAATTTTTTTGACGGTCTAAAGAGACAATATCAACCAGAAAAACATCAAGTGCATATCAATAACCTTCTATTCATACTAGATCGTATTTCGGCTTGGCCTCGCGGCAATATGCGGCCAATTAGAAGCATTACTACCAAACTTCATGGAGGCGCTCACGGATTGTAGCGACAGCGGAACATCGAATAGTCCGTGAACCCCTAGAATAAGCGAGGATCAAATACATCAGGTGATCATATAAACGTCGGGCGAATTAAACGTTATTGCCATGACCGGGCACAGCTAAGACACATATGTATATAACAATTCCTCTTCAGCCTATGAGATATTATAGCGATCATGAGGTAGATCTCTGATGCTCGAGTTTACTGTCCGCGTCGCCTCGGTCGCAACCGAACACCATCGCATATGTGGCGGGGTCTGAAATTAATATCACTCTCCACTCCCCTAGGTAACTTATACCCCCAAGCCGCTGGTTCCCCTGGTATATATAGAGTCTCGTCTAATGTCTCCAGGCTCTTCAAGCGGCTCCTAGGTCTCTTTAACCACGTTCCTTTTGGCAATACTCAGTAACATTTCTAACATGATGCTCCGCACCATTTTGTCTCTGTTGGCCGCCAGCGTGGTTTGCTTCGCGGCCCCCTCCACTTCTCATAACCATTTGATTCGCGCTGCTCAACCGAGTAAGAGTACCACGTATGGGGGTCCTGGCGGGTATGTGTGTGCATGTCCTCCAAGACTTTTACCTTCTAACACACTTGCATACCTAGGTCCCCCTTCGATGATTTGGCCGAATTGGGCTCTAATCCCAAAGTCGTTTCTATAACCGTGACTGGGGACAAGCGCCTCGATGCGATTTCATTCACCATGGCCTCTGGCAAAACACTCACTCATGGTGGCGAGGGAGGAATCCCACGCACGGTCAAGTTCGAGAAAGACGAGTACATCACATTCGTCAAGCTTTGCTGGGGCCCTAAGAAAAAGAACACCGGCTCGGATCGCATTCATTATATCTTCATAAAGACCAGCACTGACCGCGCCTTTGAGAAAGGGCTCGAGACGTGGAACTGTAAAGATATCTCTGCGCCGAAAGGGCTTGCTATAGTTGGAGCACATGGGCGGAGTGCAAATGAGGTGGACCAGCTCGGGTTCATTTTTGCACCAAGGGTGTAGCGCTGGTTCAAGTTGCGTAAATGCAGGCGGATGGTTCTGATTTAGAGTCTCGTGCTTGTAATCCAGCTATTTGTCTCTGTATGTGCCTTTTCGAAATTTCGTTCAAATCATAACGTAAGAAATACTCCCATAAACCCGATTTGAGAAACCGAAAAGGAAAGAGCGAGCTGTACATGTACGAGATAGTCTAGGGAATAACATGCCCGGTTTTTGACCGGTGCTTCCTCAAAAAAAAACTGCTAGCACTCGTAAGCTCTAGCGAACGCCAACGAGCGGGCGAGCACCAAGAGTCATACCCCATTAAGTGAGTAAACACGAACGCTTAGGTGATGTGACTTGGTACAGTCGTGGACCTCCGTATGCACGACCTCTCCATGCACGAACGCCGGAAACGCCGGTTAGAAACGGCTGACTAACCCCGCCACTTGCTTCAACCTCTGATGACCAATTAGCACAGCCACTGTATAGCACTCCGGGCATGTATCGAATGGTGGACACCCTTAGCCAAGAGCTGCCAACAGAGGAGCAATTCGATAATGCTCGACTTCTTGAAGAGGCACAAGCAAAAGTCTCTGGCGCTTGAATTGCTTCGCAGAGCAGTTATCCTAGACCATAAGTATATTTTTATAGCATTTATGCACATTTTTACTGTGGATTACATATTAAAAAAACCTCAAATTGATTTCCGTTGTAGTTGTTTGGTGAAAACGACTTGCTCAGCGGAAGTGTCAATTTGATTCACGACCATCAGCGTGCATGGGAAGGTCCACGACTGTACTTCTGAGCGTTCGTTAGCGTTCCCGTACGTTTTTTTGGGTGTCCCCGGCTGCTCGCAAGTGCTCTGCGATTCACAGGAGCCCGACAAGTGCCCTTTGACTTGGGAAAATACATTGACTATCTCGGCGTAAGATAAGTCAACATACATGCAATATTTAAGTGCTACATGCCGCATACATCCAGGATATTTCCTTTCAATCGAAAGTGTCGATAGGGCGATTAATACTGTCTACCGCTTAAATAATCATTGCCCTTTTTCAGCCTTTTAATAGTGAGAGAGCAAGCGTGACTACCCAATTGTTGATGCATTGTTGAATGCCCTCCCAGCCCTGTATGCGGGCTCACCCTGTGATTCAATGCGGCAGAAAAATGTGGAATTTTGAAAGAAAAGGCTGTCCATAGGTCGAAGATTTGCTAAATTATTGCTGATTTTGCGCACAAACATCTCAAGCTGGTGCTGAGTCATATGTGTTGCAGTGCAGCTCACAGGTTCCTCTTTCAGGGCGTCGACCTGGAATTGAATACATTTGATTTGTGAGTTGATGCACCATAAGCGCCGAAGATCTTTGCGTCTGTTTTTCCTTTTCAAACACTGTTCTACCCGCATCATTCTTCGTCGAGTGTTTGTAACTTTTGCGAAGAGTATCTTTGAAACCCACTTAGATTAGGATATATTGGCGAGCTCAGTCGCCGAGGCTGTGAGTTTGAATCTAAATTTATCTTGCCGCTGATAGTGTTTCTAGCGTCCAATCGTACAGAACATGCTTGGCAAGCGGGGAAAGGATGTCAGTATCGACCTACTAATAAACGACCTCCAACTCTCCCTTTGGACTTTACTCGGAAGATATTGGCAAGCATTGTTCCGGCGAAAACGATCTATGGGACGAAGTTATCCGTACTTCCCCCCGACACAAGGATGTCTATCACAAAGTCTTCCCGCTCAGGCCACATGCTACGCTGCAAGGAGGGTATTTAGGCTCCACGAGGATGGCCACTGGCGGGCGGGAAATTATGATGAATGCGGTTGGGTACGCAGTTGGGGTTCCGGTTGTATCATGCCCCCCGTGGCGGGAACTTGTCCGGGAATCCCATTCAAGGTGCGTATGTAACTGGATTCAATCGTATGTATTGTGTGACGCACAATGTTCAGGTTGCCGTGTTTGATAAGACTGACACACTTACCCTCGGCAAACCCAGCATCGCTAAAGTTCTTTTTCTCAAGGTGTGATACCGAGAACGGGTCTGGGGTATTAATATTGGGTGGATTGTTGGTTCGTCCGACTACGGCACTTATCCCGGTGCTATGGCAGGTGTCTTTGTTCGTGTCTTTCCCGACAAGGGATCTACTGTAGACGGGATTGTGATCAGGGGCGAGGCGGAACTGTGAGTAGTTTAACTTTAACCTGGGTCTTTGACAGAAAGTTGTCCAAGCGCTGACTCAGCAGAGCCTCGAAGGTGCATTGAGTGGCGACCTCACTGCGTAGCCACTTGAACAGCATCGCCTCCATTGCTTAAGCGCCGCGCGGTTGTTGGCCCGAGGAACAAAGATCCGGTTCTTTCAGTTTGGGAAAATAGACGCGAGGCCATGTTTGTGGGCGACGGCACCAATATGCGTCCGTGCGGATGCAGGAGTACCCTTGGAGGCGGGACAGACGTTCCTACACCCGCACGAGCTGTGTGGCGGAGGGTGCGGAAAAACCTTTGCTGGGCGGGCGAATACAATGTCGCTGCCATCTTACTCACAATCGAGTCTGGAATGCGCTATAGATGGCTAGGCTGGGGGAGCTAGTTGTGCTCATCTCGGAGTTTGGATGTGGTTGGTTGGCGAGCTGAACCCTGGGTGTCAGTAATGGACGTTTCTCCCGTCACTTCTATTATCTACGAGTTATTGGACTGGGTATGTCCCATTTATTTATGTACATTTATTGTTTTAGAATTATCCAGGACCTTTGTTACAGTAATATTCACAAAATTATACCTATGTCAAGGGTGGAATTTCTTGTCATGGGCTTCGAAAGGTGCATGCCTGGTGAGTGTATGCTTCTAGGGTGCCAGACACGAGACATGCTCATGGCCTCTCCGGGAGGTTCGGAACGCCTTCCAAGGCGCCGCCAAGCACGCCATCTAAAGTTTTACCTCGCTTTCACGTCCTGCCGCCATCTTCCGCGCGCGATCAGCATGGAGTTTGTATAGTCGCCGCAAACTACAAGCCTGGACAGGTTATTCTGCCAGACTCCGAATAGCGCGTTCCCACAAGATTTCACCACGTGTCGTTTTTGTTTCTGCTCAGAAATTGGGCAATACGCATACGAATGGGCCTAGGGTGCCTCGCTCCCTGCATATGCCGACCATATCCCGCTGTAAGGGCGGAGACATCCTACCCCGTTACCCATGTGCGCACCGCTCACTCGCGACAAATAATAACTACTACCTCAGCAGGTTTCCAAATGAAGTTTATTCGTTATGGCGGATGGTTCGAATTTAGTATGGCTGCGTACCTATCTGTAACTTTCGCCACATGTCCCCGTGCAGACCATGCTTAGTTTTCACAATCTTAATACCACCGTACTAGACTTCCCGTGGGCTTGGTTAGATTAGATTGTGGATTCAGATCCCAGTGCGCCGTGTCGGTGGTCACGTGGCCCGACGTCGACCTGCAAAGCCTCCACGTTCTCCGTGCGCCAAGCCAATTCAGAATCGTCTCGTCTAACCTAGGCTACAGCCTTCGATTTTCAGGCACTTGGTTCCTAGATGATTCGCTTCGGCACAATCTGCCCGAGAATCGATCGACTTGATCCTATTCACGATTCGCTGGGCGCAAAGACGAATGCCTAGTATGCCAAGTCCAGACGAAAATACTCGAGCGCTGCAACGCGGAACAGACACTAAACCGGCTACAAAACGTAAGATCCAGCAAGTGCGCATGACCTCTTGCCAGAATCGACGATGCCAAGGCAGGGGAATGCGGCGATACAATATTGCTGCATCGTGTGACGCGGGGAATGGCGTGCCTGGGGCGAACTTTTGGCTTTTGGGCAGGCTCGTGGCGGCAGTTTATTTTGTGACAGCATCTTGAAATGGCCCGAGCCGGGAGCTTTTGTGGGAGTTTAGATGGGTCAGATTCGGAAATTCGTCCAGACAATAGAGTTGGTGACGTCGTGTTCATCTCAAGCTTGGCGGAAGCGCTTGAATGCGATGCCGGGCGCCAAGTTTCCACGGTGAGTATTTCTTAAATGGCTATGTGGATCGCAAATCACACACGAGGCACACCAAATATCCCCTAAAACTGCTGAGGCTGGGCACAAGGTGAGGTTAGTACTTTGCGCCTGGCTGTCGTCTCTGAAGTAAGAGTCCGAGCTCGAATACAGTTGTGCTGGATTAGGCGCGAGCTTGATCAAAATCTTGGCAACCTCGTGATGATGCTCTGCCAACTACACATTAGATGGATGTGGAATTAACCATGTATGGTGCTCAGTTTGCGGTGAACTTGGGTATACGCGCTCGAAAACGCTGTGTGCAGAAAGTGACAAGTCAACGGGACATGCCTGAATGCATTCGTTCGTCCAAGGCAGGTTCCCCCGCCTGAGCGTGGAGTGCTGGTATAAAACACCCGAGCTGAGCCCCCAGTCCTTCAGCATCCAGCTCGGCTTCGGATCTCTTAAGCACTTCGCCTTTGCTAACTCATCATGCGTGTTTCTGCTCTCTACTCGCAATTATTGCTCCTCTTTGCCCTTTCTGGAGTGACTTCTGCTCTCCCCCAGCCTGTCCCCAATGGCGAGCTTGCTGCTCGTGACGGCCACCACGGAGGGCACCACGGCGGGCACCATGGGGGTCACCACGGCGGACACCACGGCGGGCATCATGGCGGACACCATGGTGGCCATCACGGAGGCCATCACGGAGGTCACCATGGCGGTCATCACGGAGGCCATCATGGTGGACATCATGGTGGACATCACGGGGGCCACCATGGAGGCCACCACGGCGGACATCACGGAGGTCACCACGGCGGAAGCCATCACGCTCGAGACGGACACCACGGTGGGGGTCACCATGAGGGAGGACATCACGGCGGACATCACGGAGGGCATCATGGAGGCCACCACGGAGGCCACCACGGAGGTCACCACGGAGGTCACCACGGAGGTCACCACGGAGGCCACCACGGGGGCCACCACGGAGGCCACCACGGGGGCCACCACGGCGGACACCATGGAGGTCACCATGGCGGTCATCACGGCGGACACCATGGCGGTCATCATGGCGGTCATCATGGCGGCCACCACGGCGGTCACCACGGTGGACACGGAGGGCACCACTAGGCTCCGACACTGGCTCGTGGTGAGTTTTCTAGATTATTACACGGCCGAGTACTCACGCATATATCCCGATATCGATTTAGGTGCGGCGGGTCTTTGGTGGGCTTTGGCATATGTCGAGCTCCCATTGGACTGGCGTTGGCTACTTTCCACATCGGCTCCTGCAACAAGTTGAATGAAGGGACATGTATTTTTTGCTTTGGGATTTCCTGTGTTGTATTTCAGACGTGATTAAATCAATTTGAAAAAGGATTTGTACACCAATTAACACAGATCGTGCGAGAGTGATACTTGAACCGAACCGCCTTCAAAAAAACTCCGGTACAATATATGCATGCTTACCTCGGTGTCACGGGAACTCGGCGCCGGCAAATATTACTCCACGCATAAAAACTTACGTTTTACGGAATCCTCCGGGAGCTTAAGCGTTGCCAAAAGGGCACGCCAATAGTTTGAGTCGGTCGTCCATATTCATGGTCGTATGGTCAGTTGTTCAGAGGGTCTCAGCACTCCGGATCCATTTTCTTGCCATGTTTTCTGGCGCGTCTGGAGTTTGGTAGACTCATATTTCACCCTATATGACCATTTTACGTTAATTCAATCATATCCAAGATACAACCAACACAGAAGACAGGAGGGCTGCAGACTACGATACATGTGCTTTCATTTAATTTGGGACAAGGGCAGATGTGGAAAACAACCAAATACCGAACCACTGGTATTTCGACATCAGCCGCACCTAGAGTCCCCGTTGTAGTCATGAGTGCTCGATCGCATGATCCTAGTTCAGACAACCCACCATATGCATAGGCCAATGTTGGAGTTTAGCTGTCGCCCCCACCTCCATGGTGACCTCCCCCGCCGTGGTGACCTCCCCCGCCATGGTGACCTCCTCCACCGTGGTGTCCGCCTCCGCCATGATGTCCGCCTCCACCGTGGTGACCCCCTCCGCCGTGATGGCCTCCACCACCATGGTGGCCGCCGCCGCCGTGGTGTCCACCCCCACCATGATGCCCGCCGCCGCCATGGTGTCCGCCGCCGCCGTGGTGGCCTCCACCACCGTGATGACTTCCACCACCATGATGGCCCCCACCGTGGTGCCCACCACCACGAGCAGCGAGCTCGCTGTCGGGGATAGGTTGAGGGAGAGCAGAAATCACCCCAAAGAGGGCGAACAAGAATAAGAGTTGCGAGTAAAGTGTAGAAAGGCGCATGGTTGGTTAGTAGTATCCAAGTGCTTAAAAGATCTCAAGCCGAGCTGGACGCTGAAGGACTGGGACGTCCTACCTAGATGTTTTATACCAGGCCTCTCTGCTTCGTGCACGAGTGGGTGACCTTGTGCTCTATACGGGTGAACGTAACCTGGCAAGTCCCGTTGAATTGTGGTTGAATGCGCGCTGCATGTTTAGAGCGCATACACCCAAGTCAACCGCAAGTTTACCCCTATACAAGGCTAATTTCACATCTATCAGATGTGCACCCAGCATACTGTTATCACGAGATGACCGCAACTGTGATCGGTCTCAAGCGAAGTCCAGAACAATTGTATTCGAACTTTGATTCTTACCTCAGTCACGACACCTGGCGCAAGGCACCAGTCTTACATTGTGCCCAGAGCCTTCGTATTTTTAGAATGTACTCGGCATGCCTCGTGTATGATTTACGATCTATACAGCTCTTTTAAGGTGAGATATCTGCTGCGGAAATTAGGCGCCCAGTTTTGTATTCAAGCGTGGTCAAGATCGAGATAAATGAGCGGATAATAGCTACACATTCGATTATTGGGGAAAATTTACGAATACCACACATCCGGATGCCGTTGGATGCCTCGAACCCACCTCGGGACCGAACAATGAGATCAGGGACACGACTCCGCGTCACGAGATACGGCGGTATGCACTCAACATATTCCCTCGAGTCGAATTTGGCAGTTCTAGCAAAGGGAAACATCCAGCTGGCCGAGTTTTTACGTTTGAACGCTGCCCACACCAGTTCCACACCTCTTCCGCGTTGCAGCGCTCGAATATTTCTGTACCAGGCGTTCTTACTGAGCGGGCGTTCTTACGCCCAGTGAGCTGTGAATAGAATATCGTCGATTGATCATCAGTTAGAATTTGCCGTAGTGAATAATCCAGGAACGAGGTGCCTGAAAGTTGGGATTTATGTTATTTTCGGTCCGAGGTGCCAATTTTGAGCGGGACAAACTTGTTAGCTATAGCTACTGAACGCGCTGGGGCTGGAGTACATCACCCGGGACTAAGTGACAGGCTACGCGACTACGGCCTACTAGACTGCGAAGCAGGTCTGGGTGGTGATTTCACACAGCTAGGATCATCGATATCGGGGGCTCGACAAGTTGGTATTGAGGTCAGGAATAATAAACATAGACCGTGCGTGAAATGTCAAAAAGTGAAATACAATTTTACTGTATACAGCACCCTCCAGGCGCGCCGAACGTTAACGGTGCCAACGTAATAATGTCAAGCAACTCATCAAACTACAGTTGGAAGCTGGGTGAGGTAATCATAAGCCAGCAATATTGCCTGGTATAAATGAGTGGTACTCGAAGCAGTTGGGTGCGGGACAAGAGGGGGATGTGCTCTAGGATGGGAATGGGAGCAGTATCTAGACGTCGACAAGGGTCCCCACACGCATAGGACGGGGATCACTAATGGAATTTCTGCGTAGAAAGCAGAACAGCACGAGGTGAGATCTCGTGGGAAAGCGCTTCAGAGGCCTGCACTGGCAGTTTGCGGCGACGCGCGGCAATGTCAAGTGGTGAGAGCAGATCGGAACCTCCTAAGTATGTTATACATCATCTTGAAAGGTAGCCTAAGATGTTTTGAAGGGGGTTTGCCCCAGTCTCACGCCGGCGTCGAGATCCCCCAGAAGCATATATCCACTGAATCTAGGTTGTTTATCACGCACGATTAAACATCCCCCCGTCGGAATGAATATAATTGTACTCACTAGATCTATAGAGGGCCATTTCAATAAAAATACCGGGTAATACAACAAACGTACACGCTAGTAAGCCCCAGCCCATCTCTGTTCGATTAGCGATAATAACAAAAGAAATGCTATAAACGTTCAGACCTAGGAATATAACAATGCCAACGGTTCAGCTCACCAATTAACTAGGTATCCGAACACGCGACACACAACTGATAAAACTCTCACCAGTTCGCGATCCCCTGGTTCAGCCAACTAGGGTGGGACTCGTATCATACATGCCAGCCCACGCAAAATCTTATCGGGCGCCTTACAATGCGCAGCCCGCGCAGGCACAAATACACCCGTAGTTCGACGTGAAATTTTGGTTGAGAGAGGAACCACCTTATCCATGCCAGTCGCAATGCAGGTCCGCTCTGGCTCCGAGGATTATTTTTCACATCGACCCGAGGGAGGGTGAGCGCATCGTTGGCGCCGCCAAAAACTGACTTTGGATTGTTGAAGGTTGCGCGCGAGCTGGATTCGAAGTCGGCATCTGTTCTAGCAGATTGGCAGAGTCGGATCGGTTGGTTCTGTTTTTTGGGTGAATAACCACCCGCGCTTGAGAAATGGGTTTAATTTACTAGTTCGAGTGGCCATGTAACATATGACGTCAATTTCAAATCATTGCATTGGCTCACCTGCCTGCATGGGTGTTAGCGGGCTGTATTCGAGTCGACCTGCTTGTTGCGAACGGAGGTACGGTCGACAATGGACAGTGGGCTGGTCAGCGAAGGTCGATGTGGTGTAAAAACATATAAGTCACGTGAGTCCACTTTCTTGAATGCTTACGTGAGGCCCGCTTATTCACCCAGCCGTCAACCACGACTCGCGTTTTAAAGCTACGCACACTATACAGCACGGTACGCTATAGGTACACATTTGCTCGAACATGATTATATTTTATTCTCATTATTTTAGCATGAACGCACCCCGCGCACTGATCCTTGTACGAGGCGCCTGGTCTTGAAAGCGTGTTCGATCTCTCCCACCGCCCTTCCACGACTTAGCGTTCACATGCTGTAATTCACGCAAAGTATTATATATATTATTCTATTTTCTGTCTCGTGCTCGACACGCCACCCGACTTATTGCCGACTGCGCGCCCTTTCCCACATGTCTTAAGCCTGGCCACCCGTCGTTATTTTCATATGCTAACGCACAAGACATGCGGTGTTCAGAACAAGGCGCGCCACACGACCCGGCCATTAGTATGGCTTGCCCGTACTCCCACCTCGCGCCATCGGCAATACACGTTATACATACATTAGTTCAACAAATTTATTGATCAACACGGTAAGTCCTTCTCCCTTGGTCAGGCTCTCCACAAGCGGCCCCGAATTTTCATCTCCGGTCACTAATCATCACACCCGGGCCCACACGCATACAACGCGCGCTATCTAACAGATATAACAACCCTTCGCAACCTACATCTCCTGTGCTTGGCACTCGGCCCTGGCCCCGATCTCCCTAGCCCGCCACGTTACACTCATTTTCGAGCCCATACATTCCCTCAACGGCGCTTCCCATATCTAATGGCGCGTCCATTAAATCAGGCCAGGACACCCCTTCGAGTCAGGTGTGTCCTTGGGAACAGTTCGAAAGGCAAAACGAACGCGTGGATCTTCGGCGCTTAGGGTCGTCAGCTAATATAATTCAAATATCCAATTCTAGGGCGGTAAATTATCTCGATGGTTGCCTTGGCCGGAGTCGAATAGTACATGGGATCCAGTATCGTCAAATATCTGTGTGCAAAATCAACAATAGTTTGGCAAATATATACTCAATATATGCGCGATTCTCTTCTTTAAAGGTTTCTCACTTTTCCTGCACCTTGAGTTGCAGATTGGGCCTACATGCAGGGCTAAGAGGACATTCGACAAGATATTTACATGACAAGATCGATTGCGGAATTTCGTTCACTAATCTGCCCTTTCAGCCTTCGAAAATTAGAGTTCTGAGAAGTGATAGAGGCGAAGCCGGATGGTAGTTAACGTTGCAAGGAGATAATGAGAAGCCGGCTGCAGCAGTATCAAACTTGAAAGTACCACCCTCGGCCAACCAATCCAGGCGGCACCTTTGGAGTTAAAGCCTCGTGTGAGCTTTAAAATGACAGCTAAAATGGGCGAGGAATACTTGGGGCGGTACCCAGCCACCTTATCCTTGGCAGGCACGGACTAGCATCCTGGAAGCTAAAGTCTAGATCCAGCGGCTCTTGGTATGAATATATACCAATGCATTTCATCCAAGAGGAGATACTCCAGATGTATGCGACAGGCAGTGCTGAAATACCGCATGGATGCTGATCTCGCGCTAATACGCTCAGTGTATTTTCCCAAGTCACTGGCAGAGGGATACAACTACACCCGTGCCTAAATGCCTATGTGAATGTATGGAACCCAACGCCCGAATTCCATCTCCCCGACTTTCTCGCAGAGCTCCTTCACAGCCAAGTGTAATGCCCTCGCTGCCTTCGTATGGTCCATTTCTCCATTGCCTACAATTTCAACATACACCTTGTCCGCAATTACAGGTGCATCTTCATCCACCACGGACCACATTGTTGCAATAATGCTTGGATACCCCGCCAAAAGCATCCCAGATGCAAGGTGGACCGCCTCGTCAGGCAATTCCTCATCGCCCGTGGCAGTCTGACAAGCAGACAGAAAGGCAAGACCTTTGTTCGTAAATGACTTTTGCATGATGCTGCTCAAGGTCAATACCCCTTCGTGCAATATGAACCCGCTATCGATCGGGTGTTTCCGATCTTGATATGCATGGCAGGCAAAGTGAATCCAGTCGTGATGCGCCATTTCAGCCAGTATTGCGTCAGGTGTTGCCGTATCTCCATCGAGCTTCGTGAAACGGAGTGGAGGTGACACACGGTTTTGAATATTGGCGAGTTCTTCCCTCGTCATTGGCAAAGGGTTATGCCCGGGGGTGTTCTCTTGTCCGACAGACAAAACACTAGAGTGCCCGGTAGAAGAAAATGAAGAAGCGGAGAGTAAAGCACTGAGCGTTGGTGTGTAGGACGAAACAGCATAATCGGATAATTTTGTTTGCGATTGGGTAAAGTTCCCTGCAGCGTGCAATGGGAGAAAAGTCAATGGTCCTGTGGTGCACCAGGTGATGTGTGGCAAGTCAGCTATGTCTGACTTTGGCTACCTCGATGAAATCAGCTACTAGACAGGATGTATGAGTAATATACACACCGTGTATTGAAGATAATCAAGAATCGGTTGCACTACATCAGCCCACAGGGTACTCAATGCGCTAGGGAATCCGCCGCCCTGCACGTCCTTCCTAACCGCAACCTTGAAACCCCTTTCCCTAAGTCCATGAAGTGACTGTCGGAGCTGCCCATGGGCCTGGTGGGCTTTGGCGGGCGAGAAGTCGGGAAGAGGGACATGGCCAAGCTCGTTTCGATCAGGTAGTAGGATGAGAGCATCGCAACGAGACTCATGAACATTAATCACCACCACGGGCCCAGTCTGAGCTGCTCGTAAAAGCGCTGAAACCTTCTTTGGACGCAGGAAGTCCTCGAAACCTTCAATCGAACGAATCTTGTTCACTAGTTCGTCGTATCGTCCAGCAAGATGACGGTGCCGTTGTACAGCCTGCTCTAGAATAATAGCACCTTTTGACTGAGATGCAGCATTATGCAGCTCTGTAGCTACACTCTGAAGTTCGGCGGCAAGCTCCGGGTGAGCAGAGGAAAGCTCATCGACTGGAGTTCGAAGCTGAAGTGTCTGATTCCAGACGACGGATCTGGCTTGCTCGAGCCATTCGAGTGCGCGGTTGTATTCGCCCGCGGAGATAGCTGCGGCCGCAGATGTTGTGGCGAGATTGCCAATCTCGGGAATGTCGTCGTACCGCTGAGCGATGGTTTTTCCGAGCCAAACTACATGAGGAATGAGGTCGATTGCAGTTTGAAATGCGGTGAGGGTCTCGGAAGAGGATCTGAAGGGTGCGAGTTCTGCCCAGGAGAGGGCAGCGCGAAATCGGAGATGCGGGTAACCGGCGGGAGATAATGCAGATCGCTGGAAACACCCCACACAACGGTCTAAAGTGTCTGGGGAACGCAAGCGGTAGTATTGCCTCCTGTAAGAGAATCCGAGATTGTTGAGTAGCAGTGGCAAACCGGCATGGCCGTCAGGGGTAAGTGAGACCGCTCGGAATTGGCAATCTATTGCTTTATCAAGATCTTCAACCATCCCAAGGCGGTCAAATCGGCTCTGGTGTGCGGTTCCCAGGTTGTTGAGGCACACAGGCATTTCTGAATGGTCGTCAGGTGCGAGTGAGACGGCGCGAGAATGATATTCGATGGATTTTTCAAGAGCATCTAGTTGTCCGAGGTGCTCAAATTTGTTCTGATATGAGACTCCGAGGCTGTCAAGCGCCATAGGCATATTTGGATGCTCATTAGGTATGAGTGAGACTGCGCGAGATTTGTATTCAATTGCCTTTTCAAGATCTCCCACCTGTCTGAGGTGCTCAAATCGGGCTTGGTGTGAGAACCCGAGGTTATTGAACAGTGTGGGCATATTCGGATTCTTGTCAGGTGTGAGTGAGATCGCCCGGGAATGATATTCAATAGCTTTTTCGAGGTCTTCCACCTGTCTGTGGTGCTGAAATCGGTCCCGATGTGAGAGTCCGAGGTTGCTGAGTCCTGGAGGCAGGCCTGGATCCCCACGGGGTGTGAGCGAGACCGCCCGTGATTGGTATTCAATTGCTTTTTCGAGATCGTCAACCTGCCCAAGCCGTTCAAATCGCCTCTGGTATGAGAGCCCAAGGGTATTGAGTTGTCCAGGCATACCCACATGCCTTTCAGGCGTGAGTGAGACCGCCTGGGAATGATATTCAATTGCTTTTTCCAGATCTTCAACCTGCCCAAGCCGTTCAAATCGAGATTGGTGTGAGATTCCGAGGCTATTGAAAAACGTAGGCATATTTGGGTGCCCATCGGGTGTGAGCGAGACCGCGCGGGATTGATATCCGATTGTTCTCTGCAGATCTTCCAACTGCCCAAGGTGCTGAAATCGTGTCCAGTAGAAGTGTCCAAGGTTATTGGACCATGTAGGCAGATATGCGTCTCCATCAGGTGTGAGTGAGGCCGCCCGTAATTGATGTTCGATTGCTCTTTCAAGATCTCCCATTTCCCCAAGGTGCTCAAATCGGCTCTTGTATGAAAAACTGAGGTCATTAAGCCATGTTGGCATTCTTGTATCTTCGTCAGGTGCTGCTGCCACTGCCCGGCTGTGGAATTCGATTGCTTTATTGAGGTCTTCCATTTGGCCAAGGCACCCAAATCTGCTCCAGTATGAGGTTCCGAGATTACTGAGGTGTGCGGACATATCTGTATTCTCGTCAGGTGTCAGCGAGACCGCCCGTGAATAGTATTCGATTACTTTATCAATGTCTCCCACCTCCCTCAGGCGTTCAAATCGCTTTTTGTGTGAGAATCCAAGGTAGTTGAGAAATTTAGGCATATCTGCATGTCCATCGGGCGTGAGTGAGACTGCCTGTGATTGGTATTTGGTTGCATCATCAATATCTTTCATATCGCCGAACAATTCAAACCGTCCACAATAGGCGGAACCAAGCCCGAACATTGCGGGTATCGTTGTCAGCGCTGACGTTTGCGTTGGGTCGTCGTATCCGGAGATCTTCAACGCTATTGATTGACACCGTATCGCCAGCTCGATAAATTGTGGCTCTTTGTTCTCCTGGAAGCAAGTATCGAGTTGATCACCTAGTTCCACCATTGCGATCACCAGTTGAGTCCGAGTGTAAGAATCTGATGCAGTCAATATTGTGTCTTCCCCCAGCCGATCTAGAATAGCTTCGACATCGGGCAATGTGGTATCTGCCTTTTCGTTACTCTCCCTGTTCATGTTTTTTGCAGGTCAGTAAATCGTTCATCGATTTTGGCTGAACCACTTGCTTAATTCTCGCTGTTAATGCCTTTATTTGCATTACCATCTCTCCACGGGATCGAATGCTGGCCTGTGAATACATCCGACCTCTGACCATTCATGTCACGACATAGAATACCATACCTCTGTTCCCCCATTTTCGTCTTTTTCAATCTGTGCACAGATCGAGCTCATTCTACCTATATATATTAGAGCTAGTTAGCACATTCTACTGTTTACTCACATGAGGTGGATCAAACGTTTGTGGGATGTGGGCACGTTTGCTCGATGATATCCTTACCTAATGGCCACGTGCACTCTCAATGCAATGCATATTAAAAAAGGTACTCATCCACGGGGCGCCTAATGCAATGGGTAACGAGAGAACGTGCACATAATGTTCAGGGAGACTAAATACATGAGTGATCTGAAACGAAGCACGGCAGTGTGTAAGGGATCTGCGGGGCCGCCAAGGCGGCACGTGTACCGGGATGACTAGGCTGATCACGGTGCGAGCGGGTGGGAGGGAGCTGCAAGAGGCGCTGGCACTATATACTGGGCGCTAGCGGCTTGTTGTACAAATGTCGTGGAGGATAGGGCTGTGCTCGTCCCATCTTTCAAAAAAAAGTGCCTGTCACGTGATACGGTAGTCAAGCTCAACGCCACTGCAGTAGTGGCACTAAGCTGCGTCCCGGACACGCACAACGACCACGCGCCCGAGGGTAACCGATATATTTAACTTCCTGGTGCATATGTACATGGCATGTATTATATCCCATTTGGTACGCATAGATAAGATTGCCAAGTGGCATATATAGCTCGGAACACGTCTCACCGATGCAAAAGGCATTCAGGGCTTGTTGGGACTTGCAAGCGGCATTATACTTGGTATAGTTTTATTTGGCTATATATACTTTCACCCTGGCTCCAGTACTTCGCCTGCACTCAGGTTGCCTGAGCTTTACTAGTCAGTCCCGACTAGCTTTTGGGCGCTCAGGTGGCTGGTCCACCAGATCCAATTACAATTGATAGGATGCCATGGTGTGTTTAGCGGGCACACCTCGATATTAGAGCAGAAGGCAAGGATATTTAATATGTCTTGTCGTCTATACCCCAACCTCTGGGTGGTGGATGAATTAGAATGACGCAAGTACATATATGCGCAGAGTCATCGGTAGCCAACAGATGTCGACAAGGCACATTGATAGATATCACGAAGTGAGAGTACCAGGGCACTATCATACATACATAAAATAGAACTGAATGTTATTCAAGCGGAAGCTAAACTATACTTAGGACAATATCTAGCCACCCTATCCCTGACAGAGACACAAACTAGCCCCCTGTAAGCTAGAGCCTCGTGGCTGTCGGCGCTAATGCTTTTTATCAGAAAGGAAATACCCCAGATGTATGCAATAGGTGGTGTTCAAATACTGCATGTATGCTGATCTTGCGCTAATACGCTCAGTCACTGTGGAAAGTCTTGGCGCTCTCGTTGGCGCCAAGGGTCAAAAGGCACCAGCTGTCAGCTTCATAAGCGCTGACGGTCCCTTATAAACATCTTGAGCACAAGGGGTTTGCTACTCAGTCGCCGAAGGCGATTGAATTTTTGCGCGCTGTCGCTCTTGGCGCTGCCGGAGCTGGCGCTGAGGCGCATTTATGCACTGGCGCTGGGGTGCTTTCTCGGCGCTTAATTATCATTACTAGATGGGTATGCTATATATTATAAATGCTAAAAATCAATCAATTTCGTCACCCTCATTATCCACAAACTCTGCACGAACTCCACTCCTGCTTCGATCAATAATAGCCCAATTATTCCCATCTCGCTTCACTCGTCCAACCACGGCCTCGATGGTGTCTAGATGTACCATGTGGGGAGTTAGCATACAGTCATATGTCACTACCGGGGTCTCCGGGAGGGTTGCATCCAAGCCACGTGTGT
This sequence comes from Ceratobasidium theobromae, assembly GCA_037974915.1. NCBI lineage: Eukaryota > Fungi > Basidiomycota > Agaricomycetes > Cantharellales > Ceratobasidiaceae > Ceratobasidium > Ceratobasidium theobromae. Next base: position 1,696 of record JBBBZN010000118.1, on the reverse strand, counting down.
CACATGGCTGGATGAAGGCTAGCAGATACACTTTGCGTGTACCGTCGCTAAAAATCATTAGTGTCATGTGTATATAGGGAGGGAATATTACGCACTTCTCAATATAAATAACATGATAGATGTCAGAGAGCTGGCCATATTGATTCTCCCAGTATGGAATGTCAGGGCGTTTTCGGAAAGCTGCATTTGCATCGGGGAGCAATGCATACTGGTATTATGATAGGAAATAAATTATTAGAGCTTGTATAGAATCAGATTCACATACCCTCATGAATGAGTTATCCTGTGCATTTGGGTCATTAATGATCAAATTTGAAGTTCGGAATCTATCTCCATCCCCAGCCATGCGAAATTGTCCATAGCGGACAATTGAGTTGCGGTCAATGCGTGAGCGGAGGTATCGTGCATTTTGTAGGCCATATACTATGCTGAAGTATCTTGTGAACTGCTTAAGTAGCCTTTTTGTTACATTTATTGCCTTTGTCACCGGGGCTCCAAGAACAAGTTCAGGGACTGAAACATGACTGGTTAGTATCGAGTTTAATTGTACACATGCCCATACATTCTGGGTAGACAGTTTCTCTTGACGATATATCCACCCCATTGTTAGCTTGGCGCTTTGCAACTGGGGCACGAGATAGGGTAGGAAGGTTATGAACCGCCGAGACGATCTGCATTTGCGCGCGCCGTTGGACATAATTGCTGAGGTGATCGTATGGCCTGATTCGGTTTTTGACGGCAGGCCCCAAATGGCCACAAAATCGTTCCATGACAAAGGCCCATGATGCCCATAGGGGGCCAGTCTGTTGTAGGTAAAAGGGCACATGGAGGATGGTGTGTACAGTAAGTGGGCAAGCAGGTAGCCGTGTGGCGTTGTATTGGTAGTAGTACCTGCTAAATTCGTCAATATGGGTACAGGGAGCATGAGGTAAAGGAAACAAGCAAAAAGTGGCATTGCCAGTGGTTGGCTGCCAGTCTCAGAATGTATCCACCTATCAGTAGGCAGGCCAGTGAAGGAATTTCCCAGATTCCTGCACCTAACTCTACTCCTTCAAGCCGTGTCGAACCACAACATGAAGGGGCGTAATTGAAAGCCTTAGGCCATGACTATTGATTACGCTCTTTCGCATCGTGATTCGACATGTTGCAATTCAACGCGATCTGAGGGAGTTTCGTCAGGTGCAGGAATTGTTGGGATTCTTGCATTAACATATCTACGTAGGGGTGTTTGACGGATTGACCACTGGGATTCAAAACCATGATCATAGACAAAGGAAAGAACGACCAGCAAGAGGTATACACGAATGTAAAGACTTGTAGTTAAATTACTTACATTTCGTATTCAGTGACCCATCTTTTCACCATAATGTTGAGTTGATTGATGTCGTCGCTTGTGACTGAGAACTCAAGGCAGGTCATTATGATTTCGCGGAGAAGCAGGACATGCCTTTTACGGGCAGTTATGAGTAAACAATACATCAAAAAGTTAGCTGACTTACTTGTAATATTTTCTCGGAAGCCGGTCCTTGAGCATGATCAGTGCTATGTACTGGATCCAAAAAGCGTACGCTTCGGCTTTGTAGAGCGAACCATCCTCGGCAATGTCAGGAAGCGTGCCAACAAAATCTGAGGGAATCATGCGAATGCTTCCTGCAGTTTCTTTCCCGATGGCCTTCCAGACTGCCTTGGGGAGCTT
>JBBBZN010000117.1:0-41492 GCA_037974915.1 Ceratobasidium theobromae | reverse complement strand
GCGGTGCTCAGCGACATCCACGATTGGATATATAATCCTAACGAGACCAAGATTTATTGGACGAATGGCATGGCAGGTACTGGAAAGACGACGATCGCTTATAGCATCTGCGCGGAATTAGAGCGGAATGGGCGACTTGGTGCGAGCTTCTTTTGCTCTCGAGCGTCTCCAAAATGCCGGGATGTAAGGAGGATACTTCCTACGATTGCGTACCAACTAGTGCAGGTTCCTTATCCAATAGGAGAAGTACCAGATATTGGGCAACGCAATATCTCGTTACAGTTCGAACATTTAATCAAGAACACATTACTGGAGGTGAAGGACCTGTTGCCGAGCGGACTGGTGGTAGTGATCGGCGCGCTCGACGAATGCTCGGAGCCGAGAAGCAGAGAAATTATGCTGGAAAGTCTCTTTTGCTACGCCGCAGACCTTCCTGTCCGATTTTTCCTCACTAGTCGCCCCGAACCCGTGATTGCCAATACGATCCTCCCATTCGACAAAAGCTTCCGCTCCATACTCCATCTTCACAACGTGGAAGAACAGTTTGTAAAAGCTGATATCGAGACATACCTTACTGTCGCGTTGGCAAAACTCTCGCTCGGCGATGATCAAATAAAGCAGCTTGCGGAGCAGTCGGGCATCCTATTCATTTATGCAGCCACCGTCGCCAGGTATATCTTGGCAAAAGGCCTAGGCGCCAACCCTTCAGCACGCCTCGCCGCAGTTCTGAGCGGTGCTTCGGCTCGAGGAACCAAGAAAGACAAGATGATCGATCAACTATACGCGACGATATTAGACAGGGTGTTCAGTAATGAATTTATAGAAGAGAGTGAGGGGGAAGTCATCAAGCTGGTGCTCTGGACAGTGGTGTGCGCAAGGGAGCCGCTAGCCGCTAGCAAAGACTATGTTGGGGTTATTGTTAAAGGTGGATGAGGAGCAGGTTCCAGCAGCCTTAGAGCCACTTCAATCGGTGTTGCACGTATCCGAGAGCAGCGATGTCGTATTGACCTTGCATGCGTCATTTCCCGACTTTATGCTCAATCAGGAGCGGTCTGGGCCATTGGGCTGCGACGAGCTGGCGTACAACAGGTTATTAGCGAGCCGATGTTTTGATCTTATGAAGGAGGGGCTGCGGTTCGACATATCCGACCTCGAAACTTCGTATCGATTGGATAAGGATGTCCCGGGCCTTGAAGATCGAGCCAACGCTGCCATCTCTCCAGGGCTATTCTCCGCTTGTCGCTACTGAGGGACGCATATACGGCAATCAGCAACTTGCAATGAACTTTTACACCGACTAAATGAATTCCTGCGCAAACGACTATTGTTTTGGATGGAAGTCTCGAACCTTAAGGGCTGGATTGGTTATGGATCAAAGGTACTGGTTGAAGCACAGGAATGGTTGGCGGTAAGCAAGCTCTGGGATATAAAAAGAAGAAGTTATGCTAACTGTTATTTAGAACGATAATGAAATATCAGAGATTTAGATGTTTCTTTATGACGCACACAATTTCGTGACTATGTTTGCCGCAAACCTGGCTCATGGAAGTACATCTCACATCTATCTGTCGGTCTTGCCGCTAGTATACAAGCAAAGCAAAATATGGGAAAGCTACTGGGGGCGAACGTGGGGCCTGATCTGGGTGGGTGAGACGTTGAACACCTGGCGCGGTGGTGCTGTGCTAGCAACGTGGGGGGGGGGTCACCACGGTGGCATATTCGTCAGACGGCACTCGCATCGTCTCTGGGTCCGTTGATTATACAGTCTGGGTATGGGACGCACGCATCGGCAATCCGCTTTTCGAGCCATTGGAAGGTCATACCAACCAGGTCAATTCTGTCGCATTTTCCCCTAACGGCGCTCGGATCGCCTCCGGGTCCAGCGATTGTACGACCCGATTATGGGATGCACTGAATGGCAAGATGCTTCTCCCCCCATTACAAGGCCACACAGAGCAAGTCAACTCGGTTTCGTTCTCACCTGGTGGTGCTCGCATTGTCTCTGACTCAAATGATTCTGCAATCATAGTGTGGGATGTCCGCACAGGCTCTATACTTGTGAGCTTCTTCGAAAGTGTCACCGGCAAGGCCAAATGCGTTTCATTCTCGCCCGGCGGAGATCGAATTGTCTCAAGCCATACCGTCATAGCACAGATTTCCACAGGCTCCTGTGAAAAACCCATAGCTCACCCCTTGATCAAGGTATGGGATTCGCACAATGGCAGTTTGCTTTTCAGTGGGTTTGAGGGTCACGGTGGCCCAGTCCATTCGGTTGTGTTCTCGCCCGGTGGCACTTTTATCGCCTCCGGCTCTGATGGTCAGACAACCCGGCTCTGGGATGCGCGCTATGGCACTCCACTTGCTGGCCCATTCGAGGGACACACTGGTTATGTCAATTCTATATCATTCTCTCCCGATGGTGCTCGCATCGTGTCCGGCTCTTTCGATAACACGATTCGGGTGTGGGATGTACACAAACGTGTGATGATTGGTCAGCCATTTGAGGGGCATACTGGCTACGTATTCGGTTTCATTCTCTCCGGACGGCGCTCGCATTGTCACTGCATCCCGTGACTACACCATTCGAGTCTGGACTGTGCACAATGACCACGAAACCCCACTTGACAGTTCGTTTCAAGGCCCTTCTGATGAGGTCAGCTCAGTCGCGTTTTCACCTGACGGTGTACTCATCGCCTCCGCCCCAAATGACCAAATAATCACGCCATGGGATTCATGCAACGGCAACCCGCTTATTACCTCGCTCAAGATTCATACCGCGCAGATTAATTCGATCGTATTCTCGCCTGATGGTACTCATCTCATCTCCGCTTCTGATGATTGTACAATTCGAATGTGGGGCATTATGATGACACCTAGCGCCCAAATCATTGCCAACGACACTTTTAGGGGTCACGTCCACGCTATCACCTCGGTCACATTCTCACCGGACGGTGCACGTATCGTCTCTAGCTCTCGAGATTACACGATCCTAGTTAGAAACACACATGACGGAACCTTGATTGCCGGTCCATTTGAGGGGCATGACAACGTAGTCACTTCAGTTGCGTTATTGCATTTGTCTGCTGATTACAATCAAGATCGGCGTTGGGTACAGTATCCAAAAATTGGTGATGTTATGAAAATTAACTGTTACATATAATCTAGATTTACCAATATATCCTATTCTAATCTATTCTATCTAAACTTAATGTTGACTCTAGTTATAGTTAGATTGACGTTGACATCTTTCCACCCTCCCTTTGCCTGTGAATCCCATGCCTGCGACCTAGGAGATCCCAGTTTTCAGTAATTCACATATCCGCTTGAATCCTCCCATTCTCACCGTGGTCTCGGGGTAGTTCGTCGTCACCAAAGTAGCGATGTGACCTCTTCACGACATTGGCCTGGGCTCGACTCGGCTCGTTTACAGTTGCTGGTCCTGTTTGCTCACCCATGACATCTCTACCACCTATGGCACAACCAGTCGACGTTTTCAATAATCCCTACACCTGCATGAACTGGCCCATCCTCACCATGACAGGGCTCTGGGTGGTTCGGGTCGTCATTACCAAAGCAGCGATGAGACCTCTTTACAACCGATAACTCCTCATTGGCCTGGGCTCGGCTCGTCTCGTTTAACGCTGTCGGTCCTGTTTGCTCGTCCACGACATCTCTACCGCCTAGGATGCAAGTAGCCAATGTTTTCAATAATCCCTACACCCGCATGAACTGGTCTATCCTCACCATGACAGGGCTCTGGATGGTCCCGGTCGATATTACCAAAGCAGTGATGAGACCTCTTCACAGCGGATAACTCCTCATTGCCCTGGGCTTGGCTCGTCTCGTTCAACGTTGTCGGTCTTGTCCGCTCTTCCATCGCATCTCGAGCTCCGACGTCTAGAGACAAAGACAGTCAGAATCGGCAATAATTCCCATCCCCGTTTGAACCAATCCATTCTTACTATTGTGTTGGGGTGGCTTGTCACCAGAATAGTGGTGATGGGTCCTCTTCACAGCGGATAATCCCTCGTTGGCCTGGCCTGGGATTGTCTCGTTTAACGTTGTCGGCCCTGTTTGTGTATCTATGATATCTCTACCGCCTAGGAGCACAAACCGTCAGTGCTTTCAGTAACTCCCATACCCGCTTCAATCCATCTATCCTCACCATGACAGGGCTCCGGGTGTTTCGGGTCAGTATTACCAAAGCAGTGATGGGTCCTCTTCATAGCGAATAACCCCTTGTCACTTTCATCCACTGCATCTTGCCTTGCTGCAACGGACCGATACTCCCTCGAACTTGGTACCGATGGGTTAGCTAAAGGGATGGCAGTCGCAAGTCCGCCAAGAACGACGACAACAATAGTCGGAAAGTTGGCAAGCATGATGCGTGAAATATGGATGACGGTTAGTGTGATTGGTGAGCAAGCTCAAGTGGGTTGTGGACTGACTGGTGGCTTGTCGAGTGGTATTTAAACCCACCTCGGGCTCATAGTCGTGATATATTTACCCAGTAGCGGTCATGTTGAACTTAGAACGTCAGTATGTGTTTGCTACCAAGATCGGGAGTCTGGTTGTTTCAACGATAATCACACCGTCGGCGCGCGATCGCAAATACGATCAAGTGATCGCGATCCGAAAATCAAAATCGACCCACGTTATCGCCATTACTGCATTGTAAACCGATCATATTAAATAAGCACCTCTTCTATAATGAATGTGTGCTACCAGTAAAGTAGTTGTCGAGTGATAGCATTGATATCCGGGAACGTTAACCAGTAAGACGAAGGCCAACCAATGCGTATATAGTGGGAGCTTTCGAAGGTGGTCGATATGACAGCAGAGGTTCCCCAATCTGTCCATATCAACTATTCCCTCCTGCAATCGTATACCATGCGCACGTAAATTACATTTTTAAGCCACTATACGAATATCAGTAGGGGCCTCGAATTGGTGGGCATGAGGCAATTGGATGACGGCGTGGTTTGGGCTGCAATTCTGGGTACTACTTGCACGCGCAATATGATCTGTGGGGTAGGTAAATTTAGCTTGAAATAAACGATATTGATATTCTGTAAGTCGAGAAAACAGAGGGGATGACAATTAATTATTATCAACTTCCAGCACAGTAATGGTAATTTAGGAACGTGAGTGGATTTTAGGATCGCGATGATTCGACTAGTAGTGGCCCGTTCCGGGCCAGGAACCTGCTAATGTGTTGTATTGGGAGCAGGGCAAGTATAGTGTAAATAGCGATCGTGAAACGAGACTCGTAGGGATTAGCACAGCTAAATCGATATGCGACTCACAGCGCCGAGCAAGCATTTTTTGGTACATGCGTTGCGCTCCCGTTTGAAGTTGCATGTATCCGCGTACTAACCCTTTTTTCGCTTTACTTCCGTAAGTCGTACGTTGCGCCTTTACGCCATGCGCTATATTGTTTTCCTCATACGCTAGGTGCTACAGTGTATACGCCATACGTAATGCATCATATGCATACTCCTCACTTCTCAAAAGAATCCACCGCCAAATTGAGCGAGTACGAGAAGAAACATCAGAGCGATGCGTGCATAGAGCATTACGGCGCCGGCCCGTTTGTGATTCCGAATTAAGTTAATTGGATCTCAATGGGAATGAAGACCAAGTCGCGATGGAGAAGCCATTTCGCGGTCACGTGAGTTAAGGGAGCTGCTTAGGTCATGCGATCGTTGATGGGTTCGGAAAAATATCGAATTTGATTTTGAAGATCTCACTCTAGCCAAGCTCAACTTACAGCACAGGCAGCTCTGTCTGGGCGCTCTAAACAACAAAAAATGTCAAAAGAGGCAGCGTAAGCGTTATACATATACTCATAGGAAAAATACACATGTTTGTCGTGTTAGCTCAGCTCAACCTTCGGCTAACCCTGGCATGGGTAAACTGCTCAAAGCCGATGGGATTGCTGCAAAGGTCAGGGCTGTAGTTTCATTTAGGAACGACCGTTCACATGGTTTTAGTTTCGTGCCGATATCGAACAAGCCGCGGCAAGCATGGCAGCTCGGACTCGGAAGCCTTGCTTAGTTGGAATTCTTGCAACTTCCTCTGCGCCATCCAAGTCTTATGCACAATTCACGAAGAAGAACTGTGAGTCGATTGGCGTCGAGTTTATTCTCAAGCAGGTAGGCGGTGCCTTGGACGGTGGTATCGATGGCGAGGGCGTAGAGGAGGTCATAATCGAGGCGAACGAGGATCCGAATATAGATGGAATAATGGTTTATTATCCAATTTTTGGGGGTTCCCAGGTGAGTACGCCTCTTTACCTTCATTCAATCCCGCTCATATAGTACGGTTACCAAGGACCACTACCTTCAACAAATCGTCTCGCCTTTCAAGGATGTCGAAGGACTCCACGTCAAATTTCACTATAACCTGTACCACAACATCAGGTATGCCCAATAGTGGAATTGGACAAAAGTTTTATTGATGGAAACAAGGTTTATTCGTCCTCAATCCCTCACGGGCATGTCTGCGGCTGCGGGATCTCCGACGGGACTCGCGCCGGCAGCGGAAGCTCCCGAGGGCTACGTCAAGTCGATCATCCCTTGCACACCTCTCGGGATCGTCAAAGCACTTGAAGCTGTGGGTGTTTACAATTCCATTCTCGACTATGGGGATCGCGCATACGGTCGAACAATCACAATTATCAATCGCTCAGAGGTTGTTGGCCGCCCACTCGCCGCTATGCTTGCCAACGACGGAGCGCGTGTATTGAGCGTCGATATCGATAGTATACAGGAGTATACGAAACGTCCGGCGTCAAAGACAAGTGGGGTTGAAAGCTTAAAGAGATATAACCCCAGGCACGTGGTACACCCCTGCTCTTTGACCTTAGAACAGTGTCTGGCAATTTCGGACGTGGTGGTTTCGGCTGTCCCAAATGCGAATTACAAAGTTCCCACCGAGTGGCTGAAGGATGGCTGCATATGTGTAAATGTGGCGACCGAGAAGAACTTCCAATCGGACGTGAGGGAAAAAGTGAGTGGTATGAGCCTATATGCGTAGAGTGTTGACTGATCAGGAAATATAGGCATCTATTTACATGCCCATGGTAGGCAAAATAACCCAGATGATGTTGCTTCGGAATTTGTGAGAGTTTATTTTGCCATAAATCACCAGAGTTGACCATTTGTTAGGCTAAGGCTCTGCCAGTACCGTGAGCTTCTTGAAAGTACTGCGCCTTCAAGCGGAGCCCTCTCAAAAGCAACACAATAAACCGGGTGCGTTTGGAGCTTGGAAATATAATGTAGGGTAGTTCAAGTATATAAGTGAAATAGATTGAATTATGCACTCAGTACTAATATGCACTAAAGCGAGGAAGTCGTATGTTGGTGTATGTGAGTCGAAACATCAGTTCGGAGATACAGAAAATACCTCGAGCGGGGTTTAGTTCGACTCGGTCCAAGAATGGCGATGAACGGGAGTATTTCTTCCTGACACGCTTGGTGTGACTGGGGTCATTGGCGTGGCGGCGCCTGATGGAGTTGGGTCATCTACCAAAAACCTAACTCGCTGACGGTGGAGCTACTCCACCCACGTTAGAATTGTTTTCTTTGGAGTACCTAACAAAAGACGAACCTGGGGAAGTTTGGGGATCAAGACTAAAAGCAAGGCTATGAAATTGATCGTGAACAGCCAGGGATTGTAGTTTGTAAAATGAGTCGAGAGCAAAAATCTAATCACAAAGTTGGTGAATCGTTAGTAGCATAGTAGATGACACTTACAGCGCGATTGGCATAGTAAAAAGCCATTTCTTAGCGGGTGTATATTGAGCACCTTGGTCGATTTGTTCCCACATTGTCAAATCATCGTATGCACCACCATGCAAATCGGGATCAAATGGAATTCCTGTGATCCCATGAAACATTATGTAGGAGACCTTTGTGGCACGTTAGGTACGTTAGGGAGAATGGCCGAAAGAAGATAACCCACCAAAAGGTATCCCAAGTTGACAATTGTCCAGCTAGCCTCCTGCGACACTCCGGGTATGACATCAATAAGAATTTTCGCCGCTAGTGTTAACATAGGGTGTATGATCCATGCCCCTGAGAACGCGATGAACTGAGCAAGTCTTAAAAAGACATTTACCGGAATACGTGCCTTTTCCATTTACCCACTCTGAATTTCGGTTTATGTACACGCTCTGGTCTAGTATTTCCTCAGCACCGCCTCCACCGACTTCTTGAACGGCGACAATACTCGATGAGCGTGCTCGGCCCTTCGGCCCATCGTTTGCTTTGGGTGATAGAGAGATTGGAGGTGGGACTGCGGCTCGCGATGGAGAAGACATATCGTTGGTGGGGTTCCAAGTGGGTTCGGAGGACGAGGGCTCTATTACGGGTGCTCACAGCCGTCGGCAGCCCAATGTCGAAACGTGTCCACGTCACGTGACTAGACAAACACAAAAGTGACAAAAGTGAGGCGTCACCAGACTGGATTCATGATTTGATTAGCACCCGCAGCTTCACAAGTCAATCGTCTCTTTTGAGTACGATGGCACCCATTGCTATGGCCCTAACGTCACTCGGGGTTGGAGGTGCGCGGGCAGCTTAGTACCACCTGCTGAAATTAGGTACGAACCTAAGGGACTTCGCCAGAAGTATCCTCGCCCGATTATGGTCGTAAATAGCACTCACTTGGTCTCGCTCGGCACCCAAATAGTTCTGGAGAAATTCGCTTGTGTTTCTGGGTAGCGCGCGCCTTTTCCTTACACCTTTGGTGATTTACCATCCGTTTGGTCAGCGACGGTGCTGGAATGCCTCAGCCTTCAGGTCAAGCTTCTCCTTAATGATTTACCTTTTCCTATATTTTCATGGGCCAAGAAAGCCTTTCATAGAGCTTTTAGTTCGTGTTCTTTGGATGTGTTTATTGCCTCCGCTATTATCAACTAGGGGGATGCCAAATGAAATTTCACTTGTGGTGATCCAGGCTTCTAATACGATTGCAGAAAGTCGAGTACGAACAGATTCATAGGGTCTTTTTTTATCGCTTAATTAATTGTTGTGAAAACCCTGGCTTTTCCTATAACAATGTAGTGAAGCTAGTGGTATCTTGCGTATTCTCAGAGTATTCAGACCGGTGATTCGGAATCGCAGGGTGTCAATCTAATCAAAGGGACAGTGGCAGTGCTGACTTCCCGATCAGTTGACGAAAGATTTTAAATCTCGTCTGCCACTAGCAGTCAAAAAAATGCGTGTCGAGAAGTGCTACTTTTGCTCAACTAATGTCTATCCAGGACACGGTAAGCCAGAATAATTTCATTCAATTCGCAAAGGTGGCTAAACTTGGACAGGGACGGCATTTGTACGCAATGATGCAAAAATGTTTCGGTTTTGCTCATCAAAGTAGGTTTCTGCGAACGAACTATGCGTAAAATATTGATCAATTAGTGTTAATTCATAGATGTCACAAGAACTTCAAGTGAGAACTACTTTGCTTAATTTAGGCTGCATTACTCACGTTGCATAGAATGAAGCGTAACCCTCGGAAAGTGAAGTGGACCAAAGCATTCCGCAAGGCAGCAGGGAAGGAGATGACTATCGTGAGTGCATATCTACTGTTACGCTTACTCCTTTAATTAATGTTATCTACTCTTAGGATTCAACGTTTGAATTTGAAAAGAGGCGCAATATTCCTGTCCGCTACAATCGCGAGCTCGTCCAGACGACACTCAAGGCGATGCAACGAATTACCGAGGTCAGAACAAGACGCGAGCGGGCATTCTGGAAGGCTCGTATGGCGGTGGCAAGGGAGAAACTGTTAGCGGCTCGAATGAGGAAGAAGCTGGCGGCAAGCAAGAAGGAGGCAGTTACAGAGGAGGTGGAAGATGTAGTGGAAGAGGAAGAAAAAGACATGGAAGATGTCACATTGGACGATCTAGTAGAGCCGATTCAAAAGGTGGTTTTACAGGACAAGCTAAAGGTAGCTACGAAATCTGCTTTAAAGAAGAGGAAGAGTGCGCTTGTGCCAGGAGGCGGTATGAGCATGGGCATGGAGGTAGATTAAGCGAGTCAATGCACGGTAGTTTTGGTTTGAACCATGTATATTATCTCTTCCTTTGCTCGCTCTCTTATGTGATTAAACGTAGTTGTCGTATGTTACATCGTGAGGCAGACTATACACCAAAAGCAGCAGCCAACTAAATATTGTACACGAATCCAAAGATCGACCGAAATCTGTATGATATCAAGTCATATATTACGATCAGCGACGTTTCCATTTCGATCCTTCGTCAATTGCTACAGCAGGATCCAGCGAGTTACGTAGTCCAAGCAACGTTTGTCCAACTGCCTCTGTCGCGCCAATCATGGGTCGTAATACCGCGATAGGTACTGCGCGTACAACTGCACGTATAGGGCCCTGCCAATACAGGTTAGTGGCCGTACCAAACGCCAACCCAAATTGGCATGCAAACGCACCTCATTCTCCGTCTGCTCGTAGACTTCCATGGGGATGGCCAAGATTGTTTGTGCAGCAGCTGTCGCATTCTTCCGAAGTGCGCGAGTTGCAGATTGAATACCTTCTGTTACATCTCGCGGTTGTTGAGCATATCGACTAATCATCCTTTCGTCTCCGGAGCCCTCGTCACTATCCCCCTCATTTCCAGCCAAAGAAGTAGGGGAGAGCATAGACGCACTGCCATCCCACTCCCCACCTGCTGTGGCAGGGATGGCGGTCACCGGACCACGGAACGCACCCAAACCTGGGCCAGGTCGTGCTGCGAAGCCCGATCCAGATGCTCCGCTCGCCGGATTTCCACTTAACATACTCTCGGCGCGTTCGAGTACAACTTGAGCTCCTGTAGCTAAACGGGCCCCCAAAGCAGCTGCTTCGGCGGCTGCTCCACGTACGCCTCGTTCTCGGCGGCGGTCGCGGCGCCAGCCCGCCGAGGCGGGGAGGAGGACGAGGTCAGCTACGCCAGCACCCACTCGAACGAGGGAACGGAATGGGGCAATGCCAGCAACGATTTCAGCAAGCTGAGTAGCTTTGACGTCAGGGGTCCAAAGATCATTTAGGGTGTCTCCGAGGCGAGCCCAGCCGGTAATCTGTGCGAAGAATGAGCGGGTTCCCCAATGTGAGTACATATAGGCGACGTACCCCAGATAGTGTAATATGGCGGAGCGTCATTTCAGCCCCCTCAAAATGGAAGAAATTCATGAGCTCGATTGTTCGCCCTTCACGAAGCGCACGATAATCAACACGTTTTGGTTTGTAATCAAGCTTGAGATCAACAGGAAATATCTCGACGTGCTCTAATAACCAGTTCAGCCGGTGTGGGCATCAGATTCGAATTATGTAACTTACGAAGGAACATTTCTTCTGCTGACTTGCTATTAGCGGGTTTTGCTTCAGCTTCGGTATCTTTGAACATGAAAAACTTCTTCAAAAAGTCTAAAGCATCCTGGTCTACATGTAGTCGTATAGGTAGGACTTTGAGCTATGATATAGTTTTAGATTTACAAAGCATTCCAACTTGGTTGAGATGCTTACCTTTAAGCGTCCTTCTTCAACAGTGGTGTCTGCTATTGGTCTCACAATGCATAGCTCTGCTCGAACCATGTTTGATCCGGTTTCTCGCACGTTGCCTCGGGAATCAGTCGCCATACCCGTCAAGAATGCACTCCAGGTTGAGGTCTTGATGTGATCGAGAATTTCCAGATCTCTAATTGTTACGAGTGTACGCATGGCGGTGGGTTCGCTTGGCCCAAATTGATTCGTTGAAGCCGAAAGTCCCTTTAGTAAGATTTCGATCCTAGGTCCACGCGAGCGAGTTAGCTTCCGACTCTTGGATGCTTTGCTACTTTGGCGTTTGTGTATTGGTCGGGGTCCTGGTTGGCCTTGCCCTGTGAACGTCTGCCATGAGCTGACGCTAGCAGTGTCCCCGCCATCATCAGCGAGTTCTTGTTCAATTGCAGCTATCATAGCTTCTGGTTCCATATCTTCAAGATCTTGTTGCAATCCGACATAAATAGAATTGAACAGAACCGCATGTGTGTCTTCAATACTCTCGTCAGGCGCTTGACCACTGGCAAGTAACTGCCGGATTTTCTCAAGTCGACGTCGAACAGCTTTACGGCCTTGTTCGATCGCTATTCGGGTCTTCTCCCAATCGTAGCCATCATGAAGGCGGATCGTGACGTCGCAGTTTTGAATATTTAGGCTGAACGCCACGAGCCCTTCGCTAAATCCATCATATTAGTACTAATCAGGGAAGGATATGTGACCTACTCGATATGTGTTGCCAAAAGTGGCTCGGGTTCCAACGTTTCGAAAAAATCTTCAATTATGTGGATATCTTCGACCTTCATCGTGATCGTCTCTTCATTACGTCTCCGTAGGTCGTCTTCCGAAGGTGCTATCTGAGACATAGACTCATTTAACCGTGTTGAATGTTGAATAAAGGAATTCGTGGTTGAACGAGCGTCGAGTGCGGATTCAGACATTTCTCCATCATCCATAGAATCGCTTCCAGGTTCATCATCCGAAAGCTCCATCAACCCAGCAGCGGCTCCGAAAGATTCATCCAAGTAGTCTAAGTTCCTAGGAACATCATCTTCGATTATATCTAACGTGGGCCCGAGTTCAGGATCCTGACGAAATGCATGTTCTTCGATGTCATCTAGAATAAAGCCTATGGTGAGAATATGAGTGGTTTCGTAAAAGGCCGAACCAACCCAGCACCCCTCGCGGGCTCTTTGAAATTGTATCAGCTCTCTGAATCGCATGAATTCTTGGCTTTTCACTTTGTGTATGTGCAGGTTTGGTCATCTGGCAAGCACAGAAATACGGAATACTCACACCGGTGGTGCCTTCGGGAACATGGTTGCTAAATCTGCGCCAAAAGAAGCGAGAGCACCTAGCGTATCTGCACAGGCTAATATCCCAACTCTAACTCGGGAAGCATCTACCTGTGGGCATTCCATTAGCCCAACACTCTGAATGCTGCTTTCTATAACCTACAGATAATGGCGGTTGTGTATCCTTTTTTGCAGTTATACGAGCCGCAAGTTCATCCACAACAAGCAGACTTGCGAAACCCTTTCGCTGCCAGATGCCCACAACAATCAGCATAGCTTGAGAATCCGGAATTATTGAATTTACCTTCCAGATGTCAACGTCGTTAGCAAATCTGACCTTGGAAGGCGTAATAGGCACTTCATCAGTTTCCTGTTTCTCCTCGTCCACTACCAGCAGAGTTACGGTGCGTAGGGTTACGTCAGATATCGTTTCCGATGCGTTCGCAATCACGTCAGTATTGAAATGTAATTCGCCAACCACAGTCGCCAGTGCACCAGGGTGAGTTGGAGCAACCAGCTTGACACAAGAATCAATAAGAGATAGATTCAGCCTCATTCGCTCAGTTGGCACAACTGCTTCGAATGTCTACCTCAAAATCGTTAGCCCAGCAAAAATCCACGATTCATAAGATACTCACCCCGGGTGGTGCCTTGAAAAAGACGGCTAAGTCGTTCGCCCACGCATATGTCTTGGCTAAAGTAAATGTAATGCCCGTAAGAGTGACCTTGATACGATTCTCTCGGCTACTTGTCTCGGGGTCGGCAATAGCATTGACGTTTAGCTTGATGACTGGTTTCGAGTGTCCCGCCTATGATAATAATGATTCACATGTACGCGCACTAGAGATAATGTTCTTACTAGGTTCAAAGAATGCGTTCGGGCCAAGATAGTTGATGCCAAGGGGGATCCGCTAGAGTCTTTAATACTAGCATCCAAAATCGAGGCGGATATTCGAGTTTCATCCTTTAACGACGTCATGAGGTAACCACGGAGATTAGTCAATATATCCTACCTTGCCGTCGGGTTTCATTTCGAGAAGGACCTCAAGCCCGCTCGCAGCTATCTCAAACGGTAAGACTTCCGTAGACTCAATAGACTTTTGTCGCGGAACGAATAGCTGAATCTCGGCTAACCAAAAAAAAAAATAAGTCGATCAGTTCTAATATGCGTCAACGTGACTTACCTCTGTCGAGATTGACCGAAATGATCGTCTGACTCTTCCCCGCACCCACTGTTTCCACCGTCCCAATGCTGCTATTCCGGGCAAAAAATCGACTTCCAATCAAGCTCGTATCTCGGGACTGATCTAATCTTCGTTCGCTAAAGGCTCGCTCAGCCCATTGGGTGGCATCGTCGATCCAGTACTGCAGACCGTCGACACCAAACTTTGTCAAGAGCACGTATAGTACTGGGAGTTGGATTTCAAGCGTTGTAGGAGCACCTGTACGTATGAGTACTTGTGATAATTCTGGCTCTATCAAGCCGGGGGTCCTTTGCGTGGGGGTTGATCCACCGAAGAGTTTGGTGTTGGAACTTGGTATGCGAGAAGGGCCGACCGATAATATGGTCGTCGCTTTAGTGTCTGCAAAACGGCATGAGCAAACCTTAAATATGATCCAACGAATACGACTAACCGCCAACGTTGGCAAGCGCAACCAGTAGCCTTCCCCAACGGACCTGGAGAGGGGTAGATGTAACATTTACTTTGAGCGAGTGTAGATCGACAACTACAGCTCCCGAACGTTGCTCCCGGCCCGGAGGGGAAGGCGTTCGGAGCTGTATACGAATAAGTTGGCAGCCAATGGTAACATCGCGGGCCTATAGACACAAACTGAATAAACCGAAGAGTTTCCAAATGGTCAAACTACCTTTGTTTCAACTTGTTCCATGTCGTGCTCGACTGAACGGAAGTATCGGGGAGTGGTTGGCGGTGTTGAGTCAGCTACCTCGTATTCATTCTCCTCGCTCACAAAGTCTGGTGCAACTGAACCAATGCCATTCCCAAAAGATATCGCATCTTCCAAGACCTTAAGATCCAAGAACACATGCAGGGGGAGCATCACAATGTCTATGTTCCCACCCTTATCCACCTCAACTCGGACAGCTGTAGTAGGACCAACGGATGGTTTGGGTTTCTGGCCCGGAATAGCACGAAGGCGCCAAGCCGAGATCTTGGGGGGGCCAGCATGGGACGTAGGTTTCGTCCAATCCACAATATCGAATACAGGAACATTAGTGTTAATCGCATATTGAGAGTCCAGATTGGGATCGGCGATAAGCATGGGTGTAGCCGAAGGATTAGGTCCCCCTTGCATCCGAAATACCGAAACTTCGCCAACATGAACTCGCAAATCCCCAGCAGCGTTAAACGATGGTTCTATGAGATCGATCTTAGTGCGAAAATGGGGTGTGGACAGCGAATGTGTTGGATGCTTGAAGAATTCCACCATCTCCGCCTCGAGCTGAGATCTTGAACATACTGGGCCCCGGATATCCTCCAGCAAAAAAGCTAGGACTACCCCGCGGATGCGACCAGAACCCTCAAAGATTGGCGCACCCTTTTTGTTGTCTTGACGTGGGGGAGGGTGATTGTCTGCAGCACTTGGTGGAGGCTTGATAAGTACCAATGCACGCAGAATGGAGCCGATGTCTATTGGACGCAGCGCACAGGCCAAATAACCCATGGTTGCATTGACAGAAAACTTGGGAGGACGTTGGCGGCCAGTAGCAATTGGAGGCACACCCGAGGACACCGCTTCTCGCGGGCGAGTTGCAATTGTAATAGCAAGCGGCTCGTCAGATAGGCCCAGAATTTGGCGAGTAGAGGGTGGCTCCTGGTGAGTGCTTGCGGAGGGTGACGTTGGTTTGGGCTGTACGGTTGACACGGCACTTTGGAACATGATTGAGTCGGCCAGTGATGTAATACTTTGTACCATGTTCTCTTGTCTCTCATCGCCGGAGTCTTGACGTCCTGGAGACCAAGCTGGAGAAATTGAGGAGTACGACGCAGTAGGCTCTATGGGCTCGAGCGGGGTGATAGATACCGAGAAACCTCGCACAGATATTACTTTAGTAACGTTCGAATCCGAAACCCCATCTCCATATGAAAATTCGGAAACTCCCAAGTGGAAAGAGGCATGCCCTTCATGAATCAGAGTGATGGATATATCTCGTGCAGAGCAAGTGAAACGCGCCATCAATCGTTCGGCGACCGCTGTGAGCACTCCCACTCCCTCTTCATCGCTCACTATTCCCGACTCTTCCATAGACGCCGCAAGGCTACCCTCCAAGAACGGATCCATTGAACCGGGCATAGAGAATGCATCCTCTTCCGGGGGATCCGCTACTGGGAGTTCGGGATGGATGGATTGTCGCAACGCATTATTCTCGGCTTCGGATAAGTCCTTATGAACAAAGGTTTCGGCTACCAATGATGCCACTGAGCTAGATAGATCGATGGGTGTTGTAATTGGAGGTGACGGGGAGGCACGGCGCAACACAAGGGTCAAAGATACCCCAGAGACCGACAAAGATAAAGAGCCTGCAAGTACATTCGGCCAAGGTACTTGTACCGCGACATTCCCTAAAGAACCTTCACGGAGTGAGACAGGAAGTCCGACAAGAAGTGTATTAATGGCCTTTAAACAAGACCACATGTAAATGATAATAAAAGCTCATGGGTCCGCAACAGCAACTTACTGAATCATCTAGCTCAACATCCTTGATCTCTACACGGCCACTTCCAATCTGCGCATCGACTTTGTGATCGTCGAGTTGTCCAGGTTTGACTAAATGTCCCAGAAAGTATTTAAGGACAAACGATAAGAAACGACGTTGGATATTAGCTGGTAAGGCGATTCCGAACGTTGGGAGTGGTAATGCAATCGAGCGTAAGAAACTGAACATAGTATGGTATATGGCCACGAGCAGATGTGGTGGCTAAGCACAGGACCCCACCAAGCTGACACAAGACGCCCCAGACACCGACGCGCATCACGTGCAAAGCGATACTCGATCACAGCAATGACCTCGCTTGCTGGTATTTGTCTTCTTACTTCACATTCAACTTCACCACCTGCCTCGCCTTCGTTAGCTATCCCCCACCGAAGGCCCCCAATCGTCATTGATAGTGAATAGGCGTTTGTTACACCCACGTTACCCCAGATCTTCGCCGCTTGTGTCCTCAATAGGCTTGTTTAAATATTCGTTTTTAGTTGTTTTCATTCTTCTGTGATGCTTTTTTCGAACGCGCATGCAACCTCATCTAGCTTCAGGATCCCTGGTTTATATCGGGTAATCTACCCTATAATACCATACCTGTTTCTCACTCAGCCAAGCTACTCATCACTTCAGTAAACAGTATGTGAAAATCTGGGAAATGAAGGGCGCTCAAAACAGCCTGTTATATTAAACTTGCCCTCACTCGTGCGACGTTTGGGATGGGTCGGAATCCAACCCCCTCCATCTTACAATGAAATGGCAACCGTAACACGAACTCGAAACAACGAAAACTCCCAAGTCTAGAATATTCTTCAAGGCCACATAAAGCGCCCTTTGTTCCAAACACCGTACCCTCATCCTCATTTCTATGTTAACTCGTAAATTAGTGACACATTGTTGTTGGCCGATCCCATGCTCATTACCAAATCTGGGTTGATTGGTTGACTAAGCAACCAGTTATAAACTGTGAATTCATTTCTTTGATCGACGCCGTTTGGTGGCTACGACGACCCCACTACAGACCTAGGATGGGTGCGCAGAACTCTCGCGCCGGGAACGGCGCTACCGGCGGAGGAGTAGCGACGGAGATCAGCTATTACGAATTACTAGGGGTCGAAGAGGATGCAACTGCAGATGAAATAAAGGTCCGTCTCGCAGGATGATTCCGAACCAACAACAAATTCCAAAACCTGACTGCCCTTACCATACAGCGGGCCTTCCGAAAACTTGCTTTAGTACATCACCCAGACAAAAATCACGATAACGTCGAGGAGGCAACCAAAAAATTTGCTCAACTACAACAAGCCTACGAGGTAAGTTCTCAATACATCATCATCGATCGTATTCACTCGACCTACAACTATCAATATCTGAATAGGTTCTGAGCGACGAACAGGTGCGCAGAAGTCAAATTATGGTTGCTCGTCACAAAATTAATTGGTTCTATAACTCCGCCAGGAACGAGCATGGTACGACTCCCACCGAGCATCTATGGGTCCTGTATTGGACGCAGAAGACGTCTTTGAAGACATAGTATCTAATAACGGCAAGTCATTCAAAGCTCGCCTCCGGGATCCTGGTCTCTCTGTTCCCCATCTTTTCCATTTCTTTGATACATCCCTGTACAACAGTATGGACGACAGCAAATACGTAAGTTTTTCGCCTCGTTCAAAAATCTCTGTATACTCATTCAAGCGTTCAATAGGGGTTCTTTACTATTTACCGGGGCCTATTCGACCGTCTTGCGGCCGAGGAAGCCAGCTGGTCCTCACTAAACGGGGTAACAATTGAATACCCGTCCTTTGGCGATGCAAACACCCCTTGGGCACCCATTTCCAAACAAAAGGGCGACGAGATGGAATACGCAAATCTTTTTTATAGGGCTTGGACGTCATTTACGACGGCTAAAGACTTTTCGTGGTGCGATATGTGGAACACGAATGACGCGCCCGATCGGCGTATCCGCCGGTATGAGCTAGTGCTGTATTTGGTAAAGATCCAATTGCTCACGCCTCCTGTTTAGAATGATGGAGCGAGATAATAAGAAGGTGAGGGACGACGCACGCAAAGAATACAATGAAACTGTTAGGGTGTGTATACTCTTGTGCATTCGATGGTGTTCCTTACCCATGCATGCACTAGACTCTCGCCCAATTCGTCCGCAAACGCGACCCACGCTTCAGAGAATATAAAGCTTCCCAGGCAAATGCTTCGACTAACCATACTCCCAAACCAGATGGCGGCCAGCGGTCCCCAATAGCTGCCAAGTTCGTCGAGCAAGAATGGCAGCGATGCAAAACAAATGTAGATGATCATGCGGACCTGGAATGGGGACTTGCCGAGGGTCATAACGAAGAGTACGAATGCGTCGTCTGCAACAAGATCTTCCAAAGTGAGGCAGTGTGGCTGAGCCACGAACGGAGCAAAAAACATATGAAGGAGGTCGAGAAGTACGTTGTATGCGGTTGTTATATTATATTTCATGGCTAAACTAACATACCAAAGGCTGAAGAAGCAGATGCGAGAGGAAAACGATGAATTGGGGTTGGGCGAGGAACAAGCCAACCCTGGTAGCGAGGAACCATCCACACCCATCGATGAAGATACCGGGCCTCCCCCTTTAGAAGATATCGAAGAGCCGCAAGAACCGTCCCCCCCTGCCAAGAAATCTAAGAAAAAGAAGAAAAAGGCTCGAGGAATAGCTATCGAAGTGGAGTCCACCGAGCCCCATGCTTCGACGAACAATAAGGTGGAGGATTTAACCCAGCCCATAGAAACCCTCAAACTAGAAACTGAAGGTGCGCCCGAGGATAAGGATGGAGAAGATAACGTAGCAAACGGCGATCAAGACGAAGAGATGCCCACACTAACCAAACGAGAAAAACGAAGGGCGAAGGAGGCCGCTAAAAAGGCTCGCGAGGCTGAAGCCCCTACCCCTCAGGTATCTACTGGATCCGTTGAGTTATCCACCAGAGCTAAGATGTCCCGATAGGTCTGCAATGTATGCGCTGAGGCATTTGAATCACGGACTAAGCTTTTCACACATATCGAAGCATCTGGGCATCAACTCGCCGCGCCAGAGAAAGATGTGAATTCTCAAAATAAGGGAGGAGTAAAAAAAGGGAAGAATAAAGGCAAGCGTTGAGCCCCCACAGGACGTCCGTTTTATCGTAGACTTTTTAGACGCTTTGTCCCCACTCGTAGCACTACACTCTTATTTTATCAATTATACTTGTAAATATAACCCATCCTCTTCCCCAAATCGTTACTTTCTAAGTCATTCCAGCGAAGCCTAGAAGCTTCGCCCCAGTGGTGACGCTTGCCTTTGTGAAATGACGAGGAGTTGGCGCATGAATGGCTCCATGTCGACGTGGTGGGCCTAAATAGGTCCATTATGGTACCCCATCCCAATCCGCATAGCACCATGATGCCAAGCGGGGGTGATGTAATTATATCTGTGGAGCAAACAGGCATTGGAGCTAGCTGCCGCGCATACATAAGACAAGCTCTGTCGTGAGGTTGACGGCAGCTTACCACAACCTTCCTACAAATCATCGCTGAGCCTTCTATTCAACGTATATATTATAATGCGTCCTTCTCGCGTAAGTACTTATATGATAACCTAATTATAGCCTCGGAAACCTATCAACTTCTTCTTAGTTCCGTGGACGAATGATTTCTATGTCTGGCTCGCTCCAGAGCGCTGTCGGGACTTTAGTTCGGGCGCATGGGTTCGCGGGTCGTGGACGTGACCGGTATGTCCAACAAGTACGACCACATTCCCATCCATAGCGCTCTAATGATTACCTTTTTAGTCATAGGAGAGGCCTCGCAGAGATCAGAGCCGCCAAATCAAGAGGCTATGTGTCGGGTACTTCTGACCGTGTCCGGGGCAAAGGTCATTCCATCCTCGGCGGCATCAGTGGCAATCGCCGTCGCCAGGCCCGTGGAAACGCGATGGGCAGCAAGGGCAACTTCAAGCAGGCGTTCCATAGTGGCAACCGCGCATAACCGCCTAAATTCGTTCGCACATCCACCCCCTAACAATACTGTTTCTATATGACTCATGCTATGATTGGATCTACTGTACTGATAAATGATCTGTCGACTGTATGCGCTTGATTCACCGTTGGTTCGACTATAATAAAGCCAATTAATTTGTCCTTCTCTGCGGTTGATAAAATCAACATCTGCATTTGCAGCTGTACACGTCGAGGAAAGAAGGGGCAAGCATTAGTTGATGAGTCATCAAGTACTGCCTCTTTGGAATTTATTGGAGCTTCACATTCCACGGCCTCCAGCGTCCCTCATTGGCTGCAACGAGCATGGCCAATCGGGTCTGGGTCAACCATCAAATCACCATAAATGTGACTCGGCTATACAGTAAACAAACAATCTTCATCAGTGGCTTCAATAATACTATATAAGTTCATGATTGGCGCACTGCAAGCATTCGTGGCTTTCGTAGAACGGCCACATGCGCTACTCTACCGACAGCTCCCCGCACACCATGAAGCAGATACCCATCGATGCCCAAGAACATCCCATCGAGGCCATAACGTTGTATCGATACCGGGCTGAAGTTCGGCGAGCCATAACGCTGGAGCTACAGGTGCGTCGATCAATCGCAGGGTAATCGCCTCTGACACGATTCAATAGGCTGGTCAAAACGATTTTACAATCACGAATCTCCCTTCTTCGCTAGTGCGAGATACGCTTCATGTTACTGGGCTGAGTGCTGGTCAAGCATCAGTCGTCCACACGACATGTGTCCCGCCGCCATCACTCTTTGGCCCAAACGCCGACATTCTTCGCGTGAGGAAAACCAAAAAACTGACCGAGCTTGAGGCCAAGAGGCGCGAGTTATTAAGGGAGTTGAGCCGTGAGTCAGAGTGTCAAGACTTTGGAAGTTACTGACACTTGTTCCTACACTCAGTAATTAATGCAAGGAGCGACGTGCTCTTGGAATATGCAAAGGTGGGTCCAATGCTAGACACGTGAATAAAACTAAACCGCACGTTTTCCAGTCCCTCAATGGTGAAAACACCCAGCCTGGCGAATTCGTCGAGTTCTTGACACTATTCAATGGGGTCGGCCAACAAACGCTCGACGCGACGACTAAGATCGAGGCTGAGATCCAAGATATAAACAGTCGCATTGGCAAGATCAATTCTGACGCGGACGAGTACAGCGACGACGAGAAGGAAGAAATTCAAACATTGAAACGGAGGACTAAAGTTGGCGTCTCGATCAGCGCCAAGGAAGCCTGCTCTGTGAAACTTGTTCTCACTTATGGTACGCCCCAATCAATCTCGCGCAAGCAGAGTATTTACAAGTTATTGTAGTCGTAATAGGAGCTGGCTGGAACCCCACGTACGAACTCCATGCGACAACCGATAGCGTAACACACGCCGTCGCAAATACAGTCACGTTGCACTATCGTGCATCAATCTCCCAGGATACGGGGGAGAGCTGGAACGACGTGCGACTTACATTGAGTACGGCAGTGACCGGCGGATTCACACCACAACTGAGACGGGGCGTAATACGGGATGCACCTCCCTCAAATCAGCAGAATAGCGGGGCAAGGTTATGGAGCCAGGGCAATACCAATTCAGCGTCTTTATTTGGTCAAACTTCTGCCGTAGGCGCGACAAGCTCGTTTGGTTCGACGTCTGTCGCAACTGGTTTCGGGGCTTTCGCACCTTCAACTGGAGGGGCCTTTTCTTCCGCTAATGATTTCGCGGACCAAGAACCAGCGGTGTTCGTCGAGTCGAATCCAGAACTACAGATACTGGAGCACGTTGGCACCGAAGCCAAGGACCAGGCACTTGCGAGCACCTATAGCGTCGAGGCCAACGTGTCAATACCTAGTGGCGGAGATCCACCCCAAGTGACAGTTATGACGATGCAATTGGCAGCCAAGGCCGAGTATGTTGCAACGCCAAAGTTGGGACGCGCAGTTTACCTACTGGTGAGTAGACACCCAATTTCAAGCCAGTAACCTAACACACCCCAGTGCAAAATCAAAAACACATCGGCTCATCACTTGCCGGCGGGATCCCTGGTTACATACCTTGATAATAGCTTTGTGGATACGACAGGCATCCCTGTAAGTGCGACTGAACAGTTTTCCCAAAGCGATTATTAACCGATCGGCTATCAGGCGGTTCCAGTAAAAGGAACCATCGTCAAGTCGCTTGGTGAAGATGCCGCGATCGTTACTACCTTCAGGCACACCACGCAGAAAGCGAATTTCGAACACGTTCCGTTTACTCAAAAGTCCGTTACGACCATCACCGACCTTATCACGATCAAAAATGCGCGTGCCTTTACTATTCCCCGTGTGCTGGTACGCCACGCGATACCTACACCCGCGGATCAGAGATTCCGGGTTACCCTCAAAGACCCCGAAGACTTGAGCCAGCTGGCATTGAAGGATGAACTCAAGTTGAGAGACAGGGTAAAGGGAAGATGGATAGATGATCCCAATTCTTCGGAAATCACTGGCCTGGTTGAGTGGACCGTCGACGATCTTACGCCAGACTCGAGCGAAGAGATCAAGATGGTTTACGAAGTCGCAGCTCCTGAGGACGTGAAATGGATTCAAACATGATGTCATTACTTACCACCAATGTATGCACTAGGTTCTCTGAATGTATAACAGCACATGTAGGGTTTAGATCAATTGAAGAAACTTTTATTGGCCTTGCATTGCATTGGGTGTTTGCGACAAGTGATCAAGCTTTACAATCAAGGCTCGAGAGAACAGGGAAAAGTACCACTCTCCCGTTGCTCATCAAAGCGAGAAATCTGGACAAAAGTCAAAATCAACGACGTAAAATGAGATATATACTCACCCAATCGTCTGTTGTGAATTAGCATCATCAAAAAGTGAGCTCACCGCTTGGACACCTGGAACGTTGAACTCACTGGGACAGAGCGAATGGTATGCGCGACGGAACTGCAGGCATGGAGCAAATTCTTCACCCCTGGCATTGACACACTTGTGGTAATCTATGTAGTTTTGGAAGCTGTCGAGCGTAAGCATACTACGCGTCGAGAAGCACCACTATTCACCAGTGTTTGGTTTGGTTCTGGTTGGGGAACCGAGCTTCATACAATACGAGAATGGGTGTTTGCATGTCAGATGAAGCGATGTGACCCACCATCAAAGCCGGCGGTTTGGAGGACGTATTTCCTTGACCAGAAAACACATGAGTCCAAGAGACTACAATCCTATTCCAACTTACGCCTTGAGTTCCTCTACTTCAGACATGATTCAAGAAACTGAACTTGCAAGGTTGGCGTGCGTGGTCAGACCGGAAAGGATCGGGTGGTGGCACATCATCTGTTTGGCCATGTATCGGCTCTAAGCACCACCTTGTCCCGAAATTATTTCTTCTTCTCAACCTCCAATCGTGTGGCGTCATGTCAGACTTTTTCAAGACCAACCTTGGAGGCGCTGTGCCTGGCAAGTCGATGCGTGCATTTTTGCCCAACAGGCCTGATATTTGAGCTCCAGTTGACCAGGCCACGCGGAAACAACAACTTATGGAAGGGTTGAAGAACGAGATGGCATTGGCAAACGCACAAGAACTTATCAACGTATGTAACCGTCTCGAGCGTCTTGCAACCAACCAACTGGGTCATTTTAGAAAATTAATGAAAAGTGCTTTGCGAAGTGCATCACAAAACCCTCTACATCGCTTGGAAGCTCAGAGGAGACATGCCTCTCGCGCTGCATGGACAGGTACATGGAGGCTTGTGAGCGCATTTGTCCAAATGCGGAGCTTGTCCTGATGAATCCAGTCAACGTGGTTTCCCAAACTTATGTTTCTAGGATCTCCCGAGAACGTTCGAGTGGGCAGAGTATACTCGAATGAATGTAGACATAATCGCCCTAATGAAAGCACACCTCCTTGAATACCCAATGACTATAAATACATACAGGATCAACCCATGAGTTGCGACATGTCGTTAGGGGGGTATTTTGTTTGAGCAAAGGTCAACAGTCTAAGCAAATGTAAGCCTGTGGACCACCAGTCAACTCGGACTGACCTCTTGACACTCTGGATATACTTTCGTGAAACCTCGTCATTCAAAACATGCGCGACTTGATCGGATGAGATTTTCTCGCGGGCCGAACGCTCGTGGATACTAAACCAACGTCAAAACGCGATGGTTAAAGGAGCGCACGACTCACCCGACCATGGTTACGCCAATAGGCCATGCAGCATTTCCGATGCTGAGCCGGAGATAGGCGTCGTTTGCTCTCTGGTATTCCCGCTTTTGCATATAATGTATGATTTCTGCGAGTTTCCCGAGAACATCCTCTGCGATTGTCTAAACCGAGTCAATAGGAGCATCGGAATCCATGTTGGTGCCTACCTTGGATCGAAGTTGCTTGAACAAAGGCTTCAAATACTCGGCGGACTGGACCTGCGTCGCCGCAGCGAGCTTCCCCTGAGTGGAACGTTTGATGTGATCTAGCAACAGGAACGCGTTAATCGCTGCCCAAACGGACAAACTAGTTGCCTACCAGGCCGTTCCGCCATCGACTGCTCCCACTCCTTTAACACTCGCTTGAGCGCATAATAGATCAAAGGATAAAGCTTGTCCGGGTTCGACTTGATCAGGGCCAGGTCGATGATGGTGTTCTCTTCAGCGGCAGCCGGTTTGGGAGTATCGGCCTTTGTGGCGCCCTCGTCGCCAGGCTGCTTTCCTTTATCCACATGCCCCGCACGACGTTCAATCTCTTCCTTGTTCAACGTGCCCTCCATCTGTTCCAACGCCTTTTTGAACACGTTTTGGCTACTTCCTCGTTCGCCGCGTTCTTCGATCAGTTCTAGCGCACGCAAGCGCAACCTCCGCTCGCGATCGGTTTCTGCGAATAGACGAATGGGCTGCCCCTTTTGTCGCAGTCGCCGGATAGCTTCCTCGTTCGAAATGTTGAACGCCTCGCCATCTCCAGGAGTCCCGGTATCCGGAAAAGGCGAGTTGGATTTCGACTTGGACGACGTGCACTTGTTTTCTACTGCCTACAATACTTAGAATGTAAATACACATTGTACGATACACACACCTCTCGTTCTTTGCGCTCTTGTTCCTCTCTAGCAAAACGGCTTGCTTCTTCCTGTTCTTGCTGTTCCCGCTTGAGCCTCTCAATATCCCCTTTTCGCATGTACTTTTGCGGTCTAGCACTTGACTCGTCTGCCGATTTCCGCTTTGCTGCGATTTCAGCTTTAAGAAAATCCATCCGAAAAATAAACTAGAGGTACAGTGGCAGACAACACACCACACGCTTTAGCGCCAAAACAAAACAGCACACGTAATTCCACCTGACAAAAAAATCATCAAGCGCTCATCTCCCCTCTCCCTCCCCGCCTCGGTCTCCTGTGCGGGCACTTTTTGTCAAACATCCATCAAACTTTAGCGCGATATGACGTCTGCGACAGCCGCGCCCGATAGCATCCCACCCCTCGACGGAGCCGAACCAGCGATCTTCTCGACGCTGCGACAGCTCGACGCCCAAATGGACACGTACGAATCACCCGAACTACAGGTGCCCCCCCCAACCACTCCACTCCACCTAATCATAACAATTTTAATGCCACCTAGGAGCTAGCGCGAACGCAGATTCCGGTAGACCGGATCCTCGCAGACGCATCGACGCTCAACATGCGCGTACCAAGTATCCAAGACGCACAAGCCCACGTCCTCGTCAAATGGTTCAAATCGGAATACTTTACATGGGTCGACCCGATCATGTGTCCCGACTGCCAAGGGCGCACCCAAAGCGTGGGAATGGTCCCTCCTATGGGCGAGGAAGTGCTAGGCGGCGCGAGTCGCGTCGAGTTGCACGTGTGCAGATGTGAAAATAGCGCAACGTGCGGTGGGAGTGTTCGGTTCCCTCGGTACAAGTACATGTTGGCGCGTGTCGGGCGCGTGGTTCGGAACTAATAGAGGTGTAGCGATTTAAGGTATCTGATGAAAACCCGGACTGGAAGATGCGGGGAATGGGCCAATCTGTACACGCTATTTTTGCGGGCCATGGGTCTCCGAGCACGATACGGTTTGTCGCATCATCATCATTATGCTGTCAGGTATCTAACACGCGGGTAGTCTGGAACGCCGAGGATCACGTGTGGAACGAGGTACGCGCACACTCTAGATTAAACAAATCGACTTGATCGCAGTAGTATTTTTCCCCGGCCGCCGGGTGGATACACACCGACTCGTGCGAAGCGGCACGCAACCAGCCGCAGCTGTACGAACAGGGATGGGGCAAAAAGGTACATCCCATCCATGCATCTACTCGTACTCATTGCGCAGATGAGCTACATTATTGCATTCTCGACGACGGGCGCGACCGACGTGACGCGGGCATACGTAAGCGCCCGCGGATGGCCCGAGACGCTCACTCGCAGAACGCGGGTTTCGGAACCGGCCCTGGCACAGGTGTGTCGTCTACCCTGACGACGGGATGGCTAACGATTGGACAGCAACTGGCCAAGATGACGCGTGCGCGGCGGGAAAACCTTGACCAGGAGCGGCTGGCCGAGTTGGCGGCCGAGGACGCGGCCGAGCGGGTGCGCCTGGGAGATGAGCAGGGTGCGCAGCACGAGCTTCACGCGCGTATCAGTGGAACACGGGAATGGAAAGAGGCGCGCGGGGAAGCGGGAGCGTGACGACGTGCCCTTGCAACCGTGATCGCCTGGCAACCCTAGATGTGATGACCAGAGGAATTTATACTGATTGTGCTACATCACTAGATGAACCAAAAGAAACAGAGTGGTATGTGTGCACATGTGTGAGGAAAACACGAGCCAGGTGCGAGGCCAACTCTTCCAACGCGGTCTTGACCACGCGAAAAAGGGCACGAAAAAGGGGTGACCGCAAGAAGATAATCCAGTGGCCCAAACGGGCGTGTATATAAAGTTAGCGGGAAACAAGACTAGATGTGCTCCGACAATACAGGCAATGAAAAGGGAATAATGCCGACGAGAAGATATTTGTATGCGGCGAGACCTGCAGGTGAAACAAACGAGTGACCAGCGCGACGGGACTTGGCCCGTGAGGAAATTCGTGGGCCGTGGATGGCATGTGATGCTGGCGGGAGGCCGGGCCGGGACGAATGGAAAGGAATCGAGGACCAGCTGGGTGTCGAGAGCGAAATGAAATTGTGGACCAGCGCAAAGGAGAGAGGAGCAAACGAGTGTGGGAATCGACCAGCAGGCAGAATGTACAGAATTAGATGGAGCCGGGGGGAGTTGCGCCGGGTGGGGGCATGAGATCTGCGACGTCTTCGAGACCGGTGTAGCCCATGGGGATGCCGTAGATGGGGGCCGAGGGCATTGCAGGCATGGCAAACATGTCTGGATAGTCTGAATAGCCGAGGTCGGTACCGAGGACCTCTGAGTAGCGGCGCTGGTCGACCTGGGGATGGGCCTGGGCACTGACATCAAAGGTCGCGCGCCGGTCATAGGTGCGCGGGGGGTCGAATGTCGCACGAGTTGGGTCGGCGCTGTATGGGCGGCTGAGGGACTGGGCAATGGGAATCGAGGTAAAGTCGGACATGGAGCTCTGGTGCTGGTGGGAGCTGGGCCCAGCAACGGCCGGAGCGCCAATAGGCATCGAGTGGAACGAGCCAAACCTGCTCTCCTCGGCATAGTCCGGGCCAAAGATCTCATGGCCGGGCTGGATGGGGGCGGGTGGGCCCGAGTAGGAGCGCTTCCTGCCGTGGAGGGCGCGGGGAAAGGAGAAAAGAGGGAGGACGGGGGGCTGGGGAATGTGCATGGGCCGGGTGCCCTGGCGGCGGGCCTCGAACACGCGGATTGCATGGCCGAGCTGGACCGAGCTGCCGACGAGCTGGTGCTTCATGACATGGGACGCCTGGCGACCCTCTGTCCAGTCGTCGCAGACCTGCCAGACGCCATTGGCGGCATCCTCCATGTAGAAAATGGGCTTTTCTGCGAGATAAAACGAGGCGATGCCCTGGCCGGGGTGCGAGGGGGCCGAGTGGGCAAACTCGGTGCGGACGACCGAGGCAATGGGGATCTCCATCTTGAAGCCGTGGCCGCCCGAGTGGATGAACCAGGTGAGGGACGCCTTGTGGTCCGAGATGTAGGCAACGAGGTCGTGGCGGCCGGTGCGGTCTGCGATGCGGTGCCAGCTGCCGATGGTGAGGTCGGTGCAGGGGATGATCGATATGGCTGCTGGGATTAGCTACATCACATGAATGCCACGGACTCACGCTCGGTCTCGTGGAGGAGCGCCTGGAGGTCGGCCTCGAAGCCGGGGCTCAGCTCGGGGGGCGTGTCGGGGGGTGTGTCGCGGCCCGAGCCGGGGGAGCCTGGCCGCCCCGAGCGGCCCTTGCTCTCGACGAGCTTGGCCTTTGCGCGTCTGCAAAATGAGCAAAATAAAAATAAAAATAATCGAATTCACCTGTTCTGGAACCAGATCTGCGTCTGGCGCTCCTGCATGCCGAGCTGCTCGCTGATCTCCTTGCGGCGGGCGGCAGTGGGGCTGCGGTCCTGGGCAAAGACGCGCTCGAGGTGGGCGAGCTGCTCGGGGGTGACGCGGGAGCGCTTGCGCTTCTGGATTGCGCGCGGACTCGAGACGGTTGCGCTGCGGACGCGCTGGGGCCCGATGCTGGATGGCTTCTGGTCGTCGAGGGTGGCCGAGCGGGTGCGCGACTGGGGCGTCGAGCTCGCTGACGGCGGACTCAGCGGCGAGTCGGACTCGGGCTTGTCGTCCTCGAGGGTGATGTCGGTGCTGTGGGCATGGTCGGTGCTCACGACGAGCGGGCGGCGGGGGGCTAACTCTTAGCATATAATCGCATTAATCGCCGTGCTCACCGTCCATGAGGTTCCAGGCCATAGACAGGCCAGCCGTCGGTGCTGGAAAGAGTGCAAGGAGCGGACGCGTCGGGGAACGCAGATATAGTTCCTGCGCTCGCCCGCGCCATTTGACCACACCACACCGCAAACACGGCCAAACAGACCCCTGCCACCACGCGAGGCACAAAGCCTAATCCCACGTGCACCCAGATTCGCCTCGATCACCCGGCGCTTATGCAACGAGGCGGACCCCAGCCACCCTCGGGTCCAATCCTTGCCGAATGCATATGCAACATATCATTGCAGATAGCACTGTACATTAACATATCGTGACTACTGTTGCTAGTAGCGCGTCCGCTTCGAGTCGCGCTCGGCTCCCTCGTCGTGCCCCCGCTTGTACCCCCCGTCGCCCTCGAACCCAATGCCCCGGCCGCGTCCATATCCTCCCTATTGTTGTCAGCAATCTAATATCTAATCACTTCATTCTCACCTCGTAGCGCCCGTACCGCTCCCGCTCGCCGTGCCCGTTCCCATGCCGCTCGAACCCACGGCCCCGCCCACGGAACCCCCGGTCGCCAAACCCGCCCCGGAACCCCCGCCCTCGCTCGCCCCGGAACCCCCCCTGCGGCACCCGGGGCACTTCCACCGCCACGACTGGCTTGGGCCGCCCCCCGAGGCCGCCCCCCAGCCGTCTCGGCTTCCATCCGCGGACCGTCCGCCCGCGCTCGACGTCGACGAGTATGCGCTTGCCGAGGATGCTGATCCCATCGCCCTCCTTGTACGCTGCTGAATAATGCCGTCAGTTTCCTCAGTGGCCATATGAGCACCAGTCAGAGTTAGTTGCCCACCCTTCATGTCCTTTTCCCGCTCGTACACGACAAACGCATATCCCCGGCTCACTCCCCGCTTGTCCCGCACCAGCCGGATCCGCTCGATCCGCCCAAACACCCCAAACTCTCTGCGCAGCTCGTCCTCGCCCACATGCTTCGACTGCACTGTCAGTCACGCTCTGCACCCCACTCCACCTACCAGCCGCGAAATAAACAGCGTCTTGTACGGGTCTCCAATCGCCTCGGGATCGTCCGCCGGTTTGTCTGCAAATATTAGCAGCGTCGACGCTTCCATTCGCACTTACACGTATCCTTGGCCCGCGCAAACTCGTCCCGCTTGCGCTTTTGCTTTTGCTCCCGGTACAGCGACCGCTTGATCTCCTCGGCGTACGTGTACTTTTCCTCTTCGCCCTCTTCCATCATGCTCGCCCCAGCGCCCACAATCCCGCGCTCATTTTCTTCCCGCACCTGGGCCAGTAGTCCCGCGATCCCCCCCACCTTTTTCGTGTGCACCTTGTCGGGGTCTTTGCCCACCGACCGCACAAACGGCAGCGGCGGGCGCGGCGCAAACAGCTTCAACAGGTTCGGCGGGAGGAGGTGGGTCATGGTCGCTGCTTCAACACGCCCGGTGGCGCGTAAACATGTACAAACCACCTGGCGCTACTCCATTACCACACCATGGCCATCCCGGTCACTGTCTTTACCGGCTTTCTCGGTGCGGGAAAAACGACGGTCATTCTCTCGCTGCTGCCCCAGCTCCCGAAAGACTACAAGGTCGTCCTGCTCAAAAACGAGTTTGGGGATGTCCAGGGTAAGTGCGAATACACGATGCCAGCTGACACACCAGTCGACAGCCAGCTCGCATTCAACTCCTCTCTCACGGCCGTCAGCGAGATCCTCAACGGATGCATGCAAGTAGTCCCCTCGCACTATACCCATCTAACACAACCCAGGTGCTGTGTGCTCGTCGGCCAGATGAAATCCGCCCTGCTCGAAATCAGAGGCAAGTCACCAGCATCCGCATTCCCGGCTAACCCCCACAGACCAATACCACCCCGACCGAATCATCATAGAGTCCTCGTGAGCATCGAAGCCACCCTTTTTTCCATCAGTCTGATCCCCGTTCTCAGGGGCTCTGCCTTTCCAGCCACCCTCGCATTCCAAATCCGCCAACTCGAGCACGAATCAAACGGCGGCTTCAAGCTCGATGCCATCGTCACCGTCGTCGACTGTGAGAACTTTGCGGGGTACGAGGATACAAGTCCCACCGCCAAAATGCAAGCACAATACACCGACGTCATTCTCTTGGTGCGTCCACCCACAATCTAATACTCTACTAACAGTCCCTCCAGAACAAGTGGGAACAGGTGCGCACACTTGCGGTGAATCCTCGATCCGGCTGACCCGATGCGCAGATGTCCGAGCGGGACTTGGACATTGTTTTGGACCATCTCGGGACCCTCAACGATCTCACCCCCAAACTCCGGTGCGAGGGCAAGTCTGGGGTCCCGCCCAATCTCATCTTTGGCCTCGACTCGAAGCAGTTTATCCATCCCCAACAAGCAGACAAATCCCACCACAGCCAAGTCGAAACGCTCACCATCTCACGAGGTCTCGTCGCCCATCAAGATCACGATCAGGGCCATCTCTTGACCCGCCGGGTGTTGACAGATGCGCTGGGCACCCTGCCAAAAGATGCAGTCTACCGGGTAAAAGGGTTCATTGTGTTGCAGGGCGACACTCGCGACGAGGTGGTCATTCTCAACTGGGCATTTGGACGCTTTGACCTCGTCCCGCTCACAGTAAACCCCAAAGACCCACTCGTAGAGCGCATGAAACCAGGCGACGCGCTCTTGACAGTCATGGGCGCCGCAGGCCAACTGAAGCCCTATGGACGCAGGCTCGCCCAGGCCTTGGGAGCCCGAGTTGCAGTTTGATTTCATCCGAGATGGGGTGGGGTGACATGCCCGATCTCGGGTGCTGTACCGTGCATGTATGTGCCTAAACGTTTGTCCAGAGTACAGTAGCCTGTTTGTTATTCCTCCAATGAATAGACGTGCTTGGAACCATCTGTTCGTCGGTCGCATTGCTGGAATTTAATCTCGGCCCACGGCGGTGGCGCGTGCCTGGAATGCCATTCGGGCTCTTGTCTACAGGAGTTTCGGCTCGTTTGGCCAGTTGACCGATTGTCACCACATACACACACATTCTCGACACTTCCAGATTCATAGTCGCCTTGCCCGATATGGGGTACACGTCGCCGAGAAACTGGGCCTCTTGGAATGACTTGGAAGTTGGCTCTGGATGCGGTTGTGGGTGCTTGCCACCGGCAGTGATTTGATGGTGTGCCGCGCCACGTTCATGCATGGTATACTCTGCCTCGTCATGCGCCCAGGCGCTTCGAAAGCGATGCAATGCAACGTTAGCGAATACCTCCACCGCAAGCTCAAGCGCCGCAACTGAAACCCAACAAGTGGCAAAAGAAAGCGTCAGCGTATTTTTGCCATTCTTGCTTTGTTCACAGCCGTGCCTAGTAGATCGACGTTTTGAATACGCGTGATACACTTTTAGGGTGTATGCACTCGCGCTTTTCCCTACTTGGACACTTGAACCACGCAAATGTCTCGAATCGCAGGTGGCATCGCTCCTAGTAACCTTGTCGCCGAGGCACACAGCACAACCCCCGGCTGTGCCTTGACTCCCCTTCCTAACCTGGCATTTCTTAGTTCTCCCCACAAGAAACAAATCAGATCACTTGAATGTATGCTTGGATGGATGTTTCATCGGCGTAATGGGTGCTTCACATCAGAGGAATAATGTCCTTCTAACAAATAACTAGCACGCTAGTCGTGCGTTATAAAAGGAACCTTTGACGGCCCCATGAGGTAGTCTTTCCTTCCCCCCATTCATCCATCTCCCCGCCCGTGGTGCTATCGCGCGCGCTGCTATGAGTCGAGTACTTGTTTGGTCCGCATTGGCCTTTTTGGGCACGGCCTCCTCATCGGCTAAAGTCGTGCCTCGGGGTATAACGAGCAACGGATCAACGTTCGCAGCGCAGACGTTTGACTATATCATCGTGGGCGGAGGAACCGCCGGACTTGCCGTCGCCGCGCGGTAAGTCAACTCGCGGTTATCCGATTATCGGTCTAAACAGGGCTGTTTCAGGCTCTCTGAGAATCCGTATGTATCGGTCGGTGTGATCGAGGCTGGCAAGTACATCACCAATGACCCGTTGATCGACACACCTCGTACGTGCACAGACACGCACACAAAGTTACTCAATTCGCTCATTTTTTTGGGTAGAGCTCTTTGGACAGACTCAAGGCAACGCAGCGTACGACTGGATGTTCCAGTCGACTGCCCAGGCTGGGGTGAACAACAGGGTGATCGCGATGCCTCGGTAAGCAACAGGGTCACAAACGAGCGAGCGTGTAGATCACTCATGTTCTCTCTCAAGGGGAAAAGTTCTTGGCGGATCAAGCGCGGTAAGTTTGCTTTGTTTTGTTTGATGTGTGCATGCTCTTATGTAAACTCCAGCTCAACTATATGGCTTTTGACCGTGCGTCCAAGGCCGAATACGATGGTGAGCACATTTGATATCCGCCAACTCGCATATTGACGTGCACTCTCTCGCTCAGCCTGGGAGACGCTCGGAAGCACCGGTTGGAATTGGAACGGTAAGCGCATTTCAACACATTTAGCCGAGGAAGGGGAGTGATTGATCCTTTTTTGGATAGGGATTTTGCCTTTTATGAAGGCTGCAGAAAAGTTTATGAACACCGATCCTTACCGATCGAGTCAGACTCTCATCCCGTCTCAGGGAACAACAGGTCCTACCGCCGGCAGTTACAACAGTGTGTTATTTCTTTTTTTTGGTCGTGGAATTGGATTGGATGGGGTGCTCATTTGGATCACAGCTTGGTACAGCGACGTGACAACTCCGTATGGACAAACATTAGTCAACCTCGGAGTCCCCGCGAACCTCGACCCAGTGAGTTGGGTGACTGTCTGTTTGATTTGTCTGACCTTTTGGGGATAGGACAGCGGTGATGCGTTTGGCGTTTACAACTGTGCCATGTCCGTGAACCGGACGACTGGGAAACGCGCATACGCTGCAAGCACTTATTATGCCTACAACGCAGGTCGTCCCAACCTTGTCGTTCTGACTGGAGCCCAGGCTACCAAAATCAAGTTTTCAGGCACACTTGTTGGTGGTAATCTTGTTGCTACGGGTGTTTCTTTTGTTTCCAACTCGGCGACGTACACCGTTACGGCTCGGAAAGAGGTTATCTTGTCGGCAGGTGAGCTGGTGTCAGGAGTTCGAGCACCTTTTTGTTTTAACGTGTGTAAATGCAGGCGCACTTCAATCTCCGCAGTTGCTTGAGCTTAGCGGGATTGGAAACCCTTCCATTCTGCAGCAATATGGTATCACACCGTTGGTCAACCTGACTGGCGTTGGAGAAAACTTGCAAGATCACATGTTTATCCCTACTTCCTACGAACTCAAACCAGGAAAGACTACATTTGATATCTTGCGAAATAACCCCACGTTTGCTGCCACGGCCCAAGCTCAATAGTATGTTCTTTTGGAGCACACTTTTTTTTTTTGGAATGTTCTGATGGTGTCTAGTGCGGCGACCCATGATGGCATTTATGCTGCGACTCACTCTGCGTTTACGTTCATCGACTTGGCGAGTTATGTTAATAGCACCAAGATCCAGGCGATGAAGACTCAGCTTGACAGCGAGATCGCAGCGTCCGGAACAACACCTCTAGAAAATGCTCAATTCAATATTCAAAAGGCATGGCTCGACCAAAAGCTTGGGCATATGGAGATCATCATGTATCCTGGTCAGTCGTT
Source organism: Ceratobasidium theobromae (assembly GCA_037974915.1). Lineage (NCBI taxonomy): Eukaryota > Fungi > Basidiomycota > Agaricomycetes > Cantharellales > Ceratobasidiaceae > Ceratobasidium > Ceratobasidium theobromae. The sequence continues at coordinate 6,408 of JBBBZN010000117.1, read as the reverse complement.
TGCTTGGTCTCTTGGATTTATCTGATTTTGGGCTAGGCTATTTTGCTTTCAGCGGTCCCAAGGCTAATACTTCTTATATTTCTCTGTTGATGGCACTTCAACATCCTTTCTCTCGTGGTAACATTGTGGGTCAATTTTTGGGCTCAACTTTGAACAATTCCTTATACGTTTTGCAGCATATTAGTTCGTCAAACCCGCTCGTCAAGGGAACCTACAACCCCAAATACTTCTCCAAGTCCATTGGTAGGTGTCTCCTTCCTCGGTCAGATTCAGTGCTCATTTTCACAGACCTCGATACTCTTGTCGAAGCCGTCAAATATGGACTCAAAGTTTCTCAGACCCAGCCACTTGCTTCCATGATCGTCGGGCGTCAAGATCCTCCCCTCGGAGTAGTTTCCGACGCCGATATTGCTTCCTATGTCAAGACCTATGTAGAGTCTGTCTACCACCCCATCGGTACGTTCAATGGACTTTTGGTGTTTCTTGTGCTCATTTAAGTATAGGGACTGCTGCTTTGGCTCCAAGGACCTTGGGTGGTGTCGTTGCTCCTAATTTAAAGGTCTATGGCACAACCAACGTTCGAGTGGTATGTAATATGATCGTCTGCACATTGACGTTGACTAAGCATATATGTATCAGGTCGACGCAAGCGTGATTCCTCTGCATATGGGTACCCATATTACAAGGACAATCTACGGAATTGCGGAGATGGCAGCTAACATCATCAAGTCTGGAAACTAACATGTCTGGTGTGAGGATAGTTTTAATGGCATCGACGAGCAATGACTTACTAAAATGATTCATGACAAGTGATTTATGCTTTATGATACCTACACTACTTTTGTTTTTTGTATGTAGCTAGTAAATTTGATAGGGCTATGGATTCGTCAGGGGATATTGAGGATTGAAAGACTGGTTGTGTTCGTTGGGGCGTATTATAATGTTTTCCTGGTGGATAAGTCTGGAATACTTTAGACCATGCATAAATATTGACTTGTGGGCTGACTTTTGTGCATGGGCATGCACGAATTGACTATTTTTGCTTTCAGGCGATCCGCTTATGGTTCGTATTACTCGTTGACATGAGTTGGGGGACCTCTATACCCACACTGTAACCTTCAAGGTATTGTACTAAAATAGGGCTGATTTGTAGTTCATGTCGTATTAGTCGGCAGTGAGCCAGGTATATTTGCTCAAGTGGCGGCCTACCATCCAATTCTAGTTGAGACACGAAAAGGGGACGTGTTTAAAGGATAAGTATACGTATATAGCGATTGTGTTGGTATCAGAGATTTGAATCTATAGACAGAAATGCGTTGTACAAAACCAATAAGGCAGACTTTGAGGTAATCTGATATTAGGAGATGACAGCTCGCGCATATATAGGGTTAATTACACACATTCAGGCCCATCAGCAAAAAAAATTGAGGATACAGACCGGTACGTACCCCCCGTATCACCCATATCCTCAGGCGTGATATGTACGGTCCCTGGTTTGGTACGTATCCGTCCGTATCATCACCAAATGATACGTATCCACCCCGTATCCACCCTGTATCCACCCTGTACACACCAGTATCCCAACTATACTCCCAATGTATAACCCATGTTGTAATTATAAATGCTTATATAAATATATCATTACACCATATATGGACATATTTGGTACTGATCACCTGACTTGCCTTTGCCACCACAACTTGGCTCCACCCCCCAAGTCCCTCAGTTCCCCCACAACACAATATAGTGCAGACCCCCAAATTGCACACCTGGGGGTATTTCATAGCATTTAGTGGGTTTGGTGACAAGGGAGAACAAAAACAATGGTTAAATAAGGAAATTGATCAAATTGCATATTGGGAGTTGCCTTTTTTGGCCGAATTTGAAATTACATAAAAGGTGCGGACCACTCTGGAAGTTACGTAACTTCAATCAGATTTGAAATTGTCAAGTAAACCATTGAGAAAATTGCAATTTTTAGTCCCAGTTGCAATTCTTTTCTGGTTTTTTTGTAGTTGCACACTCAGAAATGATACAGGAGGGGTATGTACCACACTGGGTGGGTATATATTCAAGTAGGGAAGTACATACTGATACAGGGAGCCTCCCAGGGATACAAAGGAGGTACTTTTGAGAGGTAAGTGATATGTATATTCTAGGATGGGTACATACTGGATACGTACCCACCCCTGGTGATACGTACTGATACATACACATGCTTGAGGATACGTACTGATACGTACACATGCTTGGGGATACGAACGGATACCGTATCACACCTAGTGATACGGGTTTTTTTTGTTTTTGCTGATGGGATGAGCTCTGGAGTGACAAGACATAGTGAAAGTCAATATAAAATCAAGTGACTAATCACCACAAAAAACATGGAAATTTTGGTCAGAAAATGGTGAAAAATGGATGGGAATTTCAATATGTTAGATTAGTCTTTCACATTGCATTTTTTCACCTGATATTTAGTGAGTTTCAGGTCAAACTCTGATGAAAAATCACCTCAATCCAGTTGAAATATTTGTTGAAATTGCAGCTGATCATGATGATCACATGACTCATCAGCTTATCTCACCAAGGACAGCCACATGTCAGCTGACTTTGCCTTTGCTGCTGCCCTAGCCCCTGTCCATCCAGCCTCAGCACAAGTCCCCTTCCCCATCAGCACACCCACCAGGAGAGCCCATGCATGCACCCCCAGGGGTATTTTATAGCATTTAGTCACTTTGGCATCAAGGGAGAAGAAAATTATTGGCTAGAACAGGAGATTGATCAAAATGCAAATTGGGAGTTGCCTTTTATGGTCAAATTTGAAATTTTATGAAAGGTGGAGGCATATCTAAAAATTACATAAGTTTGATCAGATTTCAAATTGTCAAGTTAATTATTGAGAAAATCGCATTTTATTTTCCCAGACACAATTCTTTTTGGAGATGAGGTTGATTTTCACCAGAATTTGAATTGAAAGAGAAATAGGTGAATTTCAACTAAATTCCAGGTGACTTTCAATTCTTGGAGTCACTAAAAAACATGTTGAATATTGAAAATCATTCAGATTTTGAATGACTTTCATTATGTTCTGTTAATGCAGAGGAGGGCCTCAGGGAACACAACTTCTTAACCCGGGCGAAATGATTCCACATGCTTTTCCACGACGCAACTTGCGGAGGTGGCGGAAACGATAGTCGCCCTCCAGTTGCCCCAAGCTTGGTCGCTCCCCCACGACATTTGTACGACATGTCGCTAGTACTCAAGTGGTGCCAACGCTTCTTGCACTCCCCGCCCCCCACCCGCTCCTAGATGTAGGCTTCCTCCCACCCTGCGAGCGGGGTTTGCATCGTACGCGTGGTTGGCCCAGCCACTCATCCCGATGTCGCCTTCGGCGGCCCCCTACACTGTTGTGTTTCATCTTGGATCCTTCATGTATATATATTCTACGTGCTCATTATACACACACAACCCGTTGCGTTAGTCGCCCCAAGGATGAGTACCTAGTTATAATTAAAAGTACTGCCTTGGCTGGGAGTTAGAAATCCCACCTGCTTCTTTAGGAGTTTTGACAACTGAGTGGTCAGTCAACCACCTACAATAGCTCGGAACCCGACTAGACTAGGACAAAATTTGAGGGGAGGTGTGGACTGGTCGGAAACTTGTCGGGCTATATAATAATCAAACAATTCAGTCATGAATACAAAGATACCCGGTCTACTGGGTACATTAAAGTATTCCAGAATACATAGCAATCGATCCCAGACTTTAGTATGCCTTAAATCATATTTTGCCCTTTCAGTCACTTCTAAATGCCAGACCTTGTTGCATTGTAGCTGCCCTAACTTAGATATGCCCTGCCAGCGTGCAATCTAAAATATTATTATTTACCCAATTGGGGTGTGTCGTGTTGCGTGTCGCACGGAAGCAATCTTTATAGAGCCACGGCGCCTGTCTATCTCGCGATCTAATAGTTGCAATTACATCCCGGAATCCCTTATGAGATCCACCAGATCCACCAGCCCTGATTATTTCACCTAAGGCAGCTAGTTCACAGTGAGCTGTCGTTCAACCATTACGTGAAGTCTGCAGAGATAGAGAGCTAGCTAATTCAAAACCAACCAACTAGCATCAGCAAAGTTGACATTAGATTTAAAGGAATTTAAAGGAATTTAGAGATGAAAAAGACAAAAAACCTTAAAAGAGCTATGTCCCCTTGTTCATAGTGATGTAAATCTAGGGCTCTAGATTCAAAGATATTTAAAGCACTTTACAGCCACCATGCCTGAATTTAAAGCTGCTCCAAAATCTGGAAAAAATCCATAAAAAAGCATCTAAAAAAGCATCTAAAAGCCATAAAAATTTGTCTAAAATCCATGAAAAATCGCACAAAATCACACAGGAATCTAAATGAATTCAACTAAGAAGATTTTATTCTGAGCTCAAATATAGGTACTTTATAACTTATGAATTACTGCTTCCCATCATATACTCCTGAATCCCTCCTTACCCCTCCTAAAGTCGGCCCCCTCACCCCTCACCCCTCCTAGAGTCGGCCCCCCCCTCCCTAACCCCTCCTAAAGTCAGCCCCCCTCACCCCTAACCCCTCCTAAAGTCGGCCCCCTCTCCCTAAAGCCCTCCTAAAGTCACCCCCCCCTCCCTAACCCCTCCTAAAGTCGGCCCCCCCCCTCCCTAACCCCTCCTAAAGTCGGCCCCCCCCCCTCCCTAACCCCTCCTAAAGTCGGCCCCCTCACCCCTAACCCCTCCTAAAGTCGGCCCCCTCTCCCTAAACCCCTCCTAAAGTCACCCCCCCCTCCCTAACCCCTCCTAGAGTCGGCCCCCCCCCTCCCTAACCCCTCCTAAAGTCGGCCCCCTCTCCCTAACCTCTCCTAAAGTCAGCCCCCCTCCCCTGGTACTCATGGGCACACCATCTAGAAGACAGCTGAAAAGTCGGCATAGATTATGGAGGTACATACATTAATATTCTTCCCCTCCCTCCCCCTCCCCCTCTCCCTGCCCCTGTCCCAACTCACTCTCCTCCTTCATGCCCTCCTTGTATTCATATTCCTCCAAGTCCCCTCCCACCCCATGATCCTCTCCCATCCCAAGGCCCTCCTCTTCCATCCCAAAGTTCTCTCCCATCCCGAGGTCCCCATCCTCTTCCCCATCTGTCTCCTCAAGTTCCGAGTCAGTGGTATAAATCCGTACTGGGGGCTGAGCCTTCGGCAGACAAGTGCCAGAAGACTGGCTATTGAAAAATGTCAGCCAAGTACACATAATCACGTCACATCACAAGCAACTCACGAGCATTCCTTGTAGATTCGGCGGCAAAGATTGTACAGTCGGTTTGGGTTATTACCTTGTTTATTCATATCCCCCAACATGAGCATATACCTCTCAAACATAGGTGACTGAACATCAGAATCAAGTGTATTACGCTGGTGCTCTCCAGTGCTAAACTCTTGGATTAGAAAGTGAATCTGTATGAATTTACATCAGCCAGCACACAGTCCAGTTCTAAACAAGAGCCTCACAATCGTGCAGACCAATGCCACAGGGCCAAATGGCATTGGCTTAAACCTTTCTGCATATCTAGTCCCAATTTTCTTCTTGCCAAACCAGCAGAGTCGAATGGCGTCGGGAATAATATCATGGTGAAATTGATATTTATCAGGTTGTTGTAATGTTTGGCAAAGAGACAACATAAGTATTGACATGTAGATTAATTGAGTTTACTTACACGTGAGTGGAAGGCATCGTCGAGTAAGAACTCGACAAGTTCCTTGTTCTCATCGGAATAACTTCTCTTGAAGTTATAAGCTTGGTGGACTAGCCTGGTGATAGTGGTTTTTACATAGTTACAGATACTCGGGAAGTCCTCACGGACCTGCAAATAATTGTCATGGATTAGAATACAAAAGGATGGGTTAAAAACGTACATATTGTGCGTACTCCTGCTTCAGTTCAAGCATCGGAACCCCGGGGCGAAGAAGGTTGTTGACTGTTACCCATTCGTCGATGACCCACTTGTCGGAAAGGACCTCAATGTTGATGGTTGCTGCTGGGATGACGCCGGGCTGTACGGGGGCCAAGGACACGTTTTGCTGAGTGCTTGGCTTCTTGTTCTCCAGCTCCAGCTTCAGGAGTATGATGTCTGGTGGTAAGACGTCGGCGTATGCACACTCGACCACTGCACGAACCTTGACCCTCTCCGCTAGTAACTTGACAAGTTGCTTAGCCGGGCCGAACCGCTGAAGCTGGGCCATCTGTTTTTTGGTCAGCGGCTTGGCGGTTTGCTCAGCAGTATGAGGCGCCGTAGGATGAGGCTTGGCGTGAGGACAAAGTGCAACAGGGCGAGGTGCAACAGGGCGAGGTGCAACATGTTAGGTTATAGGGGGTATGCCTTCGCAG